>BHFT01001609.1:6943-82921 GCA_004320025.1 Laticauda laticaudata
CCCAAGAACTACTAAAATATCTGAGAAGGGAATGCTATCTAGCAGTCTTGGCTGATGACGGGAAGATTTTATTTCCATCCAATTCCCTTTACTCCATACCATCCAATTCTCTTTTACTTCCTAATAGAGGACACATGAGTGGAAATAAAGAAATGCAGAATTTTAGAAGGACCAGCTATATCATTAAGATACTATAAGAATGGGTAAACTTTGATTTGCTAGAAATTACATTTCTTCAAGGAAACGCTTCTTTTTTTAGCAACCAAGTGCCACAGGGAGAAGTGACATTCATGTTACTTTTTATTCCCAACAGGGTTTACATAATATTTTTGAGGTATTAAATTTAAATGAAGCTTACACATCAGTTTTGCAGTTTTTCTGCAAAGAAAAAAAAAAAGACAGAAAACCACACCAAAGTTTTTCAATAGATTGCCAACAAAATTTGGCTGCACAATTTCATGGAGGGAGCAAGGGTCACCCAACAAAGTAGACTGGAAATCACATGAGCCCTGCAGACACTCTACCCCTGTTTTTGAGACAGCATTTGTTGCTGCATCAGCATCAGCATCAGCTCATTTACCCTTTCTCCTACTCTCTAGCCATTTTACTCTGCTGGAAAACAGTTCCACCATCCTGTCTCACATTCCTGAAATCTGGAGAATAACGCTCTCCTTCCAATAGGTGCTAAAGTGAGGTAACATTGTTTGGAAGAAAACAATCTTGTATACAAGAAGAAGAGAGGATGGGTTAAGGCCAATTTGACTTTGGTATAAGCAGCAGTTATCAATTAAATTTGGGGTAATCCCATTCATATGTAAACAGACTGGAGACTTGGGAGAGTTTGGGAGAGAACCCTGTGCTGACTATTTGCCTATAAGATTCTATTCCTCCCTCTATGATCAGATCTTTCTAGATGATCCCATCATAAACATCATAAATAAGTCTTTGTAATGTACTTCCAGTTACAATCCCAAGCCTTCCCATAGGAAAGAGCTTCAAAAGCTTATTATTTGCTCTTTGTGGGAAGATATTGTATTTTCCCCTCACTCTGCATTCCTTGCTGCATTTGGAATGTGGTTCTGCAAGACTCAGAGATGCACTAATTGCTGGTTATTTATGAAGTGGATCATGGATCATAAGCATTGTGGGGAGAAGTGCTGTTCATGTGGCAGTTGTTGAGTGCATCCTCTTGCTGGTTTTAGCTACATTGCATGTTTAAAAGCAGAAGAGACCAGATGATATAGAAAATGGAGCGAAGATTAGTAAACTTTTTTTTCTGTGAGGGACACATCTCCTCAGGATAACCTATGAGAATAGATAGGCTGGCTCTATAGGGAATCTTTGTTTAGCAAGTACAACTGGAACCAGCAACACAACAGTTAAGTGAAGCAGTGCTGAATGAAATTGCAATTGTGCTTACAATCTTTCTTTTGTTTTACACTTTTGCAAAGATTCTAAATGTGAAGATTGTTTTTAAAGTTACTTTTTCTACCACCACTGTAATTGTAAGCAATTACTAAACAAGGCGATCACTAAATGAGGACAAATACAGGTGATCCTTGTTCAACAATCATTCATTCAGTGACAATTCGACCTTGCAACAGTGCTGAGTCGTAGTTACCACCAGTCTTCGAAGTTACAGTCATTACAGCATCTCAGTGGTCATGTGATCACAATTTCTGACATTCTCTGCTGATTTCCTGGAAGCTGGTAGGAAGTCAGAAGTTACAGTGATATGAGGTCCTTGCTTAAGAACTTCTATCATATTTACTTAACTTCAATAACTAGAATTGCTGGAACTACCATTGCTACATGGCACAATCACATGAAGTAATGCTTTATGTCTACTTAATGATGGAAATTCTGGTCCTAATTACCTCATTAAGGGAGGATTTTATGTAATTATGTATTATTGCATAAAATAAAACAGTGAGTGTGAGAGGTAGGATAAGCCAGATAGCAGATTGAAAACTGCTGCCTTCCTGATCCATGGTCCACCCACTTCATTTTGCCGAAATGCACTGCTTCACAAGATGTTTAAACATATGTTCAAGGAAGGTTGTCAGACTGATGCCCAGGGATGAGACTGTGAAGTTTTTCAATCGTGGCTCTGACATCCAATCAGGATAGCATTTCTATGTAGCATTTGGGAGGAAATGGCCAAAACGTGAGTCTTGCCCCAGATAGAAGATGCATGGGAAAGTATGGGAGGGGATGGCAAATTGTCTTCCCCGTTCAGACAATTTTGGGCTGCTATACTAGGCAGCCCAAAGCCATCCAGATTTAAAAATGGATGAAGAAATCAATCTTCTTTCTACCCCTTCTCCTCCCCTCCTTAGTTTTCTAATTTCCTCCCCTTTTTGCCAACCTGTTTTAGAGAAGGGCAACCAACTCTTGCTAAAATCCTGAATAAATATATTAGACAGAGATTAGAAATCAGAATTAGAAAAGACCAAATTAGAAAAGACCAAACCCATAACTTCTTATGGTAGATGTCAAGGGCTGTATGTAATATTAGTTTGTGGGCTGTACACTTTTCTCTTTTGAATACTGGATTGGGATCCAGGAATATTGGGCAACCTTGGGCAACTAAAGAAATCATTACTGGGCAACTGAATGATTATATCTTAAATGACTCTATAGGATTGCTACTTTGCTTCAACATTCAAGAACAGCAGTTTTCCTTCCTTCCTTCCTTTTCTATTATAATCTTTAATACAGTTATTTTTTAGAAAAAAGAGCAGCCACATCTAAATGTCTTTTAATGAAATTAGTTTAGTCAAAGCTCTTTTAGAGGACATTCATTCTACCACTCACGATCTCTATTGTTCAGGAGCATTTATATCTAAGAAACTGGATTTTGGGTTATTACTTGGGAAGGCTTGGCAGTTAAAGTAAAAAGCTGATTGTGCTTTTTGTTTGTTTGTTGCACTCCTGCAAAATCTAAACTATATTAAAGGAGACTGGCGGAAATTAACTGGAATTTCTGTAGTCAGAATTTTGTAGTCAGATGTGAATTTCAGGGGAAAAGCTTCTTTGAATGTCCACCCTATAAAGCACCTCTGTCTTTTCCTAGTCCTGTATGGCCACCTTTTATAGCTATCACACAATCCTGGGAAAAGAGACATTTGGATCTCTAAGTAGGAATTTCTTGAATGTTTTGCTAAACCAGGCATGGGCGTGGCCAGCACGTGAGGCATCTGGTCCATGGGCCAAGAGTTTCACAGCCCTGCCCTATATGCAGAGCATGAAAGCATTCTTCTTCATAAATCTGCCATTATGTTTGGATAACAAATCCCTCATTCCCAATTTTTTTTTACCTTCTTCAATCTGTTGCTGGTCAGGTTTGCTATGAAGGGAGGCAGCAAAACTAGGGACTAGAATTTTGAACAGGAAAAGAAGACATAAAAAGCTCCACATGGTAGATCCTGTAGAGAGAACAGGAGATAGTTGCCAAAGAACTAGATTAAAAGGCTGCTAAAATATAGCACTCCCCACCAATATGCACACACTGATAAAAAGCATCCCAGCCCTCACTTTCACTGGGTGGAGGGATAAATGTAACCTTTGCCCTAATCAGTAAAGTGGTCAGTGCAAGAGTCAGTTCAGATCTGAGTCAAAAACAAACCATCCACAGAACATTGAGGAGCTGGCAAAGTTTTGTGTCTGGAGTACCCAGGAAATTTTGGAAATAGATGGACTCTTCACTTAGATGATCTGTTAGTTTTTTTTCAACTTCAGCAATTTTTAAGATATCTGAACTTCAACTCCCAGAATTCTGCTGTCCAGAGAATTCTGGGAATTGGAAGCCTCACAACTTAAGTTGCTGAAGTTGATAAACTCTCTGGGGTGTTAAAATAAAGGCAATCACTAGATGAAAACAAAGAGTTTTTTGTCTATTGATTTGCTGCTTTCTTGTGGTCAACACAGATTTTTGTTTTGTTTTGTTTGCAACACAGTTCATTATTCCTGCAAAGCCCCGATTTATTGGAGGGCAAATGGGAGGTTATCCTCTGGTCCACTTTCAACCACCCTACACTAAGTTGTAAGACTTAGTCTTATAGACTAAACAGACTTACAACTATTCATTTAGCAACCATTCAAACTTTCAAAGGCATTGAAAAAAGTGACATACAACTGATTCCTCGTGCTTACCACCATTGCAGCATCCCTATGATCATGTGATCAAAATTTGGGCACATGTCAACCAGCATGTATTTATGGTTACAACATCATGGAGATCATCTGATTGCCCTTTGCAACCTTCCCAGCTGGCTTCTTAGAAGCAAAGTCAATGGGGGAAACCAGCTCTGCTGAACAACCACATAATAGAGTCACATAATAGCTGCAGAGATTTGCTTCAGAATCATAGCAAAAAGCTCATTAAATCAGGTGCAATTTACTTAATAACTGCCTTGCTTAACAATTGAAATTCTAGTCCCAATTGTCATATGTGGACTACCTGTAATTAGTTCCTCCCCATTCCTCATTTTTCCAGGAAAGCAAAGAATTGTGGTTATTGGTTCTTTATTTTTCAGAGCCTGAAAGCTCTGTGTGGGACCTGAAGGAAGGAATGCTTGTAAAAAAAACAGACTGTGTCAATTAACAAAGATGCAGACAGAGTGGGCTTTATGTTGAACAATTCTAGATTTCATCTTTTAAAAATTAAATCTATACTTTTTATAAATAAAGTTATGCAGGATATGGGACTCCATGGTAAACAGAATAGAATTCTTTATTGACCAAATGTAATTGGATAGAAAAGGAATTAGTCTTCAGTGCATAAGCTCTCAGTATACATAAAGGATATAAGTGATGAATCATGATATAGTTATCATAAATACATTCATCGTAAATCATAAGTAGTAATAGTCATAGGATACTAAATAAGCAATCAAAATCATACTACAAAACTAAATACAACAATATAAATTGGTACAAGCAACAAGGTTATAGTCATAACTGGAAAAGAAGATAGGTAATAGAAAGGATGAGAAGAATAATAGTAATACAGTCTTGATAAATAGTTTGACAGTGTTGTGGGAAAAGAAATACTAATTGGCTGATTATATACCACCAAGACATTTTAAACTCCTCGTGACCACATGAAGTTCATGCAGCATGTCCTTGTTCCTATTATGTATGAATCTGGCAAAAAAAATATTTTCCTGCTTGCTAGTGATTGGAAATGAGGAAAGCAGGATTTCTCCTCCCCCTTCCAGCTGAAAGAACAGTTGCTACTTAACAAGGGACCAATTATTGTGTTTTTTTAATTTGCTAAGATTCCATAAAGAGAACAGGATAAAAAGGAAGCCTCCATTAAAAAGCATTGCAAGGGTCCACAACCAGATATGTAGTAATTGCACATTGTTTGTGTGCTTATCTTTTATAAAAAAATAATATTCCCATAGAGTTGTAATGTATCGCAAATTTCTTCTAAAAGAAATTCGATCAGCTTGGTGCTCAACATTATCACCTGATAATGTTACAAGGAAAAAGAAAAAGAAAGAGAAAAAAAGAATAAGTGTAAACATATAAAAATATTCTGACAAATATGATGAAGAATGAGAAAAGAACTATACAAGGAAGTAACTTCCTACCTTTATCACAATAAGTAATTCTTCACCCAAAGATTATGAACAATTATTTCATATTGCATGTCTTACCGATAGACAAATCCATGAAGCCAATTTATCTCTGGGTTTAGATTGCTAGAAGTAACCCTATTTTAAACTTGATCAAATAAACCAACTTTATTTTCTTACCTTTTACTTTTAACAGTCTTCCTTTTTGGTTCATTCAAATATTGTGGCAGGATTTAATTTCATTTTTCTTTGTCACATTGCACATAATTTTTCAAGGTTTTACCAAGCTTCTTTTGTAAATTTAATAGGAAAAAAAATACTCCAGGTCACTCTCTTGGTTTATCATTTGTATTTTCCATTTAAATGTTAAAAGGAAAAAGTAATCAGCCAATTTGTTTTGTAAATCTAATGAAGAATCCTTTTCTAAGACAGAGGTCACCAACCGGTGGTCTGCGGAAAATTTTGGTTGTCTGCAGCACACCTGGCCCATTGAACATTCCTGGAGCAGCTCCTCCATAAATGTCCAATGGCCCAGTATTGTGATTAGAGCTGTGGAATATGGGATTGGCCAGGCAGCTCATGGTGGGGCTGGAAATCTCTACCATAGAGGGAGGTACATGAAACTTACAACTTTACAGGTGGTGAATGTGCAAGAAGTAGCAGCCCTCACCACCCGAAATGAGATAATGATGCTGTTGAGGCAAGGAGAGGGTGGCAGCACAGGTGGGCCGGAGCAACAGGTGTTGGAAACCCGCTGTGGCTTCCTGTTGGCTGAACCCACCAGTGGCTGGCCCTGCCCCTTGCCATCCCTTCCCATCACACCTCGCCTGACCTGAGAAGGGAAGGGCAGGGGATGGAGATTTGCTCCATATTCCAGGGTGAGAGTGAAGCTTCATCTCTTGCTGGGTCTCGCGGGTGCTTCTTCTGCCCCTTGTTGGTGCTGTGTGCAACTCAGTCACTTGGGCAGACACACAACTTCTTCTCAGCCCTAAAACACTGGCCCAACCCAGCCATTTCTCTCCACTGCTGCTGTTGGCACCTTCATGGCCTGCCTGCTGCTCTTGTAGCACAGTTAAATTTAGCGCACTTCACAATGGGGGAGACGGCATCATCTCCTCCTCCTGGAGCCCATCATGACACAGAGCATCAGCTGCAGCCAGGTTGGACAAGTGTCTTGGGGCAGAGAGCAAGTCGTGCATCTCACCAAATGACCGAGATATGTCTAGCACCAACAAAGGCTGAAGAAACACCCACAAGATCCAGAGAGTGCTGGAGAATCAGAATGAGAGTGAGAGCGAGATGAGAGAGAGAGAGCAGCAAAACACTCCAAAGCTGGATCAAATCAACTCATCTGAGGGCAAATGGCAAGGAAGGAAGGTGTGTCTTTCCTGCGCAGCAGTGGCAGGCCATTCCTGGGCAGTGTTGCAAAGGCAAGGCCACCTAGAGGATTATTGCACTAAAGGAGCCCTTTGTCAATCAGGCTGCAGGGTTTTGGGGGCAAAGTTGCAGCTTCTTTCATTTGTATAGACTAGAATGAATCATTCTTCTCCCAGTTGGAAAAAAAAAATCTACTTGTAGGCCATGGACTCCAATACCTCTTCTCCGTACTTTGGAGCCCCCCCCCTTTTAATAAGCCTCTCAATTGATTAGTAGTTACATTAGTGCAGGGAGTAACACAAAATCCACAGGGTCGGGAGGGGAAGGGGAGATGTTTTACGACGGTCATGCTAACTTAATGTGTAGGTGAGCGGCGCCATATTAGTCTTGTTTCAGCTCTTAATAATCCTCTCAGCGGCCCTGGTGACCCCTGTTCTAAGACATTCCCTTGGTCTTCCGGTATTTTCTTTTGATACAACCACTATCTTGTCAAATAAAAGTTATTCTACGTTTATAATTTCTTTTGGGCATAATCTATCCACAGAAGCATACATCAATACAGATATTGTTGACATTGTTGATATTGTGGATACTAATTTTTCATTTCATTCTTGAAATGTCTTCTTCAGTATTTTCAGTATTATGACATTTCACATTTTATAGCCTTCCTTTTTTTTCCTGTTATCTAAATATTTAGTTCTCTGGAGTACCTAGTTTTTAAATCATGAAATTATTTAATTCTGCTATATTTTTCCAAAACCAAAACAGGTCTATTTTCCAGAAGAAGCTGTTTGTTCTTTATACATAATTCCATAGTCTTATTATAAAAGTTTCAGTATTCCAAATTCAGCTAAACTCTTAGTCCATTTATAATTTTCTATGATCATAATATTTTTGCTGTTACAGATTCTTTAAATTTTTAATATAATGATTAATTTTTTCTTTCATTCAGGATGACTCACTTGACATTTTGAAATTTGTTCCAAAGGTGTCTAACAGCTTAGAAGTACTGCAATTAACTAGTAATTTCTGAAAGTGATCAGAAAGTGAGGATTGTGAACTTTGTGTCCATTAAAAGACTCCACCGTGGTTGTGAGCTAGAGGGTGAATCCTGTCATCTTTTGACACTCTAATCCACAGAAAACCATCATTATATATTTATATGAAGAGAAACTGTCTGGAGCACATGTGGGCAATCTCTCAATCTCTGCTTATCAAGAGAGGTTTCCTAGAAAGTTTAAATATACAGAGATAAATGCCTAGCAAAATATCTATGGAGATTCTCAGTCATCCAGGTCAGGACTGAAGAAGCTTATTGGATGAAAAACAAAATGTTTTCAAAGAAAAACCAAAAAGTCCAGTTGCCTCTTGAAAAACACAATCATGACCTGGATGACTGAGAATCTCCATAGATACAGAGATGAATGGTTTCAAAGGGCCTTCTCAGCAGGGGTGGGATTCAAAATTTTTAACAACCGGTTCTGTAGGCATGGCTTAGATAGTGGGCATGGCTTGGTGGTCACGTGACTGGGTGGACATGGCTTGGTGGTCATGTTATTGACTGGGCATGGCCAACTCAACATCATTCATGTCAAATTGAGGTTTGGATTTTTTCATTATCCTTTTTATTTTTACTGAGGACTTTAATGTGACTTTGCAGGTAACCGGATTGATTTTTTCTTATATATATTTNGATGTCAAATTGAGGTTTGGATTTTTTCATTATTATTTTTTTTCTGAGGACTTTAATGTGACTTTGTAGGTAACCGGATTGATTTTCTCTTATATATTCCCTTTGTTTATTCTTTCTTATTTTTCTTTTTCTGTTTGAGTCTTTTATAAAAAAATTTTTTCCTGGCTGGGGGAGGAAAGAGTATGAAGAGATGTTGCAACACTGCCAACTAGAGGCTTGAAAATATCTTATTTGAACTGGGGAGAAAAGTGTATAAACACTCTTTCTCAAGGACATTTTAATTTGATAAGATAGAGGGAGAACTCAGTAAAATATTATTACAGGTGCTTTCTTGGACTCTTATCAATATTTCAACATTTGAGACTTGGCTTTAAAGCTGCTGGAGAAGAGAGTCATAATAAGAGCCTTGGATAAAGAAATAAATATATACTTGTGAAATTCCCGCTCACCAGACTTTTTGTAAATTTTAATTCTAGTATTTTTGCTTTTTATTTAGGGAAAGCCTTAGATTTTTTTCTTTTTCTTTTTTTTTGTTTTTACTTTTTTGTTCCTTTCATCTATGTTTTTGGGATCACCTTGCTTTTCCTTTTTGAATAATTTTTGCTCTTTTTTTAATCTTAATTCTAGTATTTTTGCTTTTTATTTTAAAGGGAAAGCCTTAGATTTTTTTCTTTTTCTTTTTTTTGTTGTTGTTTTTACTTTTTTGTTCCTTTCATCTATGCTTTTGGGATCACCTTGATTTTCCTTTTTGAATAATTTTTGTTTTTTGTTTTTGTTTTTTTTCTCTTCTCTCTTCCATTTTTTCTTTTTTATGGCGGATTATTTCAATTGGATTAGGGTATAGAAGAACCTGAAGANTTTTTATGGCGGATTATTTCAATTGGATTACGGTATAGAAGAACCTGAAGATTTCTCTTTTCCTTTTTTCCCTTCTTCCTCTTTGGTTTTGGACTTTTTATTGGACTTTTTTATTTTGGACTATAATTGGCTACTCTTATTAGCTGATTTAAAAGTCAAAGAGAATCTGAAGTTTTGGAAGCAGTAAAATGAGCAGGAAACAAAAATCAATTGGCATCTTCGCTTCTACCTCTGCTTCCCCACCATCTGCTGGACAACATTTAATTCAGACAATGTTGAAGCAAGATGAAAAACAAGAAAAAGTAAACTTACAGATGCTTATGCAAGGAATTCAAGATATTAAGATAAAAATAGATGTTGTTGAACAAAAAATTAATTTAATTGCATATGAAATTGCTCCCAAGTTTCTGTTCTTTCAGAATGTCTATCACAAATGAGGAGTGATTTTAGATGATTTTGCATCAGAGTCATCATTTTACACTGAATATAAATAATACCTAATGTTATTATTGACTACAAAATGGTCTGATAATCCAAGCCATTTTTTTATTTATTTTCCAGGCATGTAAAAGTTAAGAAACAGAAGATATGTTTATTCTTAATTGTTCCAGCTAGCTGAAAAAGAAACAATACCCAAGCCAAATAAATGTCAATATAAACATCAAAACTATTTATACATATTATGTGGAAGGAAAAAAGAGAAGAAAATTAAGAGAGGGACTGTAGTTACTTCAAAAGCAAACATTTCATGCACATCCTTGCTAGATTTATAAGTTCTACCAGAAATGCTGTTTCAGTTAACCAGGCAATATGTGCACTGGGGAAAAAATCTTCTGTTGTAGAGGTGTGCCGTACAGGGAGAGAGGTATCATTCCCAAGAGCCAGGCAGAGCCAGCTGGATCACACTAGAAACAAGAACAGGTGTGACAGTTGTTTTCATAGTCCCGCAAGGCCCCCTTCAGATTTTCTCACCCAATGAGCCAGACATAATGGGAACTGTCAAACTGATCTTAGAGTAGTGCCACTGTAACATGGAACGACTAGGATTTGCAGAAGTGAAGCATTTTGAAGCCTGAAAACTTTACAGACTTTTTATTTAGGGAAACAAGGAAAATGTGACTAGAATTCTATTTCCTCTGTGGGCAAAAACATTACATACAGCCCCTTTGTAACAAGCCAGGTTTAGTTCTGTTTCCCCTCTTGGACTTCTGCCACTTCAGGGAAAATGGACTCGGCCATTACAAGACAAGCCTTCAAAGTAAAGAAGTAGCTGGTGTTATTGGATTCTAACTCCCATCAACACCATTACTGGGTGATAGGCAGTATGGACAAAATCTTCTGGAGGATTAAACTGTTTCTGTAATGATATATCCAAACGAAAAAAATTTCTCTGGATATCTGTATCTTTCACAATCAACTCTCCAAACTGTTGCTGTTTCTTTCAATCTATTCTTGCTTTTTATCTGATCACTATGTTTTGGAATCTAGGGGAGATTTTGGAATCTGGAAAATTTTGAAAAACAGTAAATGTCTTATTTTCTCTATTTCATTGCATTTTCCCTATTTTATATTAATGGGGTATAGTATAATATTTTGAAAAGAGGGAAGTCATGTTTCTTTAAGATATGTCGGCAAAAAACTGAGGAGCTGACAGCTGGTATCATGGACTTCAAAGGAACTGGACAATATCAGTTGACTCCTGAGAGAATAACACTTTGGATTTTCATACTTCTTATATTTCAACTAAATAGCCCTAAATATTTAAATGTAAAAGTTTAAAAGGCATTCTTTGTTATTCCATTCTGATTGGAATATATACACAAGTTCTGCTTTTTAAACAGCTTATTATAGGACAAAAAGAAGAAGGGAGAAAAGAAACACCACCCAGAGGAGACTCAAAAGCTGAAGCAAGGGAAAAATATTCCTGATTAAGCTAGGACTCATACAAAAGCTAACATTTATTTTCCAATCTGACCTCTGACCATAATAAAGATTAATCTGATGGGTTTTTTTTTTTCAAAATTGAGCTCATCTCTTGATAAGTGTATGGCGTTTTCTGGACAGTAGTGTTGAAATAGTGTGCCTTGCTGTTTGTGTGTTATTGTCTTTAACTTCCTTGTTCTGACTAGATTTGACTTGGTTTAGTGTATATTTTTTTTTAGACACCCCCACCCAACTGGTTAGATGCTGCATCATGGATATAATGGTTTTCTGTCCAGCACATATGTCCATTAACATAGCTTTGCTGGAATCTTTGGTCATTTAGTCATTTATATAGTAGCAGGTTTTTACAGTACCAGCCTTGCCAAGTTATTTAGATATGTTTAGAGGTCCGATATTCAAGACTGTTGGAATTATTTTGAATTATGATACTATATGAACAAAGATGTAGAGGGCAAAGAAGATGATCTTGATGGAAATACAAGAACCATACTAACATTGTCTGGTATCGATTCTTTCCCCCCACTTCCAACAGCCACTTCTGGCTTCTCAAGCATGACTTCTGTTATGTGACACTGATAACCTTTAAACGTAGACTAAAAAGTGATGTCTCATTGGGTGGCCTCAATGGGGGAAAAGAATGCTTTGAATTTGAAGCAAAAAAGATACTTTGGAAAGGGCAGGTATGCCCCTGGTACCTCCTCATTCCAACATGTATTTTTCTGGAATTGTGCTGCTACCAGTACTTTGTGAGCTTCCCTTCTTAGGGAGAGATCTACCAATCTTTCCCTGGTTCAATGTGAAGAATGTACCTCCTGAGATGGCATTTTCCCTGCAAACAATGCATTCCAGCAGTACAGGAAGAAGACTCATTCCCTGGAAGAAACAACTCAATTTCTGAAAGCATACTGAGACTTAGTTTATCATCAATCACCTTTGTGCTATGTAGGAGGATAGGCCTGGACAAGTCTGACTTAGCCACCTATCAAGTTATCCAGCTAACAGGTTTCAGGCTCTGCACCTGTTTCTTGTCAACTTGGCTATTTTTGTTGATAGCCTCACTGTGATAGAAGGGCCTAGGGTGAAGCAGGAGGAAAGGACACCAAGCAAGCGTTCCAACTAGGGCTGCAAGGAAATGGGAATGCTGGTAGGGAGCAGCTATGGCCAGCAACACCTGGAAGCAACCCACACAGTAGGCAAAAGGACACAGCTGCTCCAAGGTAATAAAAACAGAAAACAGTAAACAGTACAGACACACAAAACATCACCTGAGCAGAAGCAGTGGAAAATTTGTAATGCACTCATTGGTGGGTGAAGGAACAGTATGCAGCTGGCCCAGACCAGGTTTTTTCTTGTTTAAATTGGCCTTGGCAGCATTGATGCTAGCTGGAGTACTAGTTTTGCCTCTTAAACACAGATCTAAGTCTTTTTTA
This sequence comes from Laticauda laticaudata, assembly GCA_004320025.1. Lineage (NCBI taxonomy): Eukaryota > Metazoa > Chordata > Lepidosauria > Squamata > Elapidae > Laticauda > Laticauda laticaudata. The sequence goes on from BHFT01001609.1 coordinate 19,831, forward strand.
AAAGAAAATGAGTAGAATGCTAAACTGGTATCTAAAAGGGACCTGCTTAAGATTAGACAAGAACTTCAGGAAAAGCAGGTCAGGTCTTCTGTGGGATATGTCTTTGCAGAAACCAGCCAGGCATCTTGTTTTTCCTGCAGGGGCTCTTGAGGCCTCTGCTCGGCAACCAGAGTAGGCTGCCCACAGGAGCCCACTATACCATAGGAACTCAGCAGGAACTGACCTGAAAACTATATTTTGATAAAACATGGCAAAAACTGTATTGGAAAAAGAGGGAAGCCTTTACTTTAAAACCAGAACTTAAAAAAAAAAGCATTATGTTGCTTTCACTGTGAGGTAGGGATGAGAAAGCAATAGCAATTAGACTTATATACAGCTTCACAGTGCTTTACAGCACTCTATAAGTGATTTACAGAATCAGCATATTGCCCCCAACAGTGAGAGGAAGATAATATAAAAAAAAATATGGGGGGAAAAAACCACTTAGAAGGGCATCAGTTGTGTATGGGGACATCTAAAGAAACCCGATGATAGTACAATAATACATTATTCTGGGGTTTTTAATTACTACCTGATTGGAATATAGCAGCGATGGCGAACCTTTTAGAGACTGAGTGCCCAAACTGCAACCCAAAACACACTTATTTATCACAAAGTGCCAACACAACAATTTAACTTGAATAATGAGGTTTTACTACCTAAAATAATGATAAACAAGGCAGAGTTTAGCTAATTGTTCTAAGAAAAATGTGATAAATGCACTTTTATGCCCCTTTGGGGTTTTTTTGCTTTTGAAATATTATATTTCACAACAATAAAAAAAAAACTTTTGTAATATCATTTCTCTTTCCCGCCCTCTCTCTCTTCCCGCCTCTCTTTCTCTCTCTTTCCCTCCCTTTCTCTTTCCCTCTCTCCCACTCTCCTTCTTTCACTTTCTCTCTCTTTCCCCCCTCTTTCTCTCTCTGTATATCTCTCAATTTTTCTCTTTCTCTCCCTCACTCTTTCCCTCTGTTTCCCTCTCCTTTTCTCTCCCCCTTTCTCTCTTCCCCCCTCTGTTTCCCTCTGTCTGTCTCTCCGTTTCTCTTTATCTCTTTCCCTCCCTTTCTCTTTCCCTCCCTCTAACTCTCTGTCTCTCTCTTCCCCCACTCTCTTTCTCTCTTCCTCCCTCTTTCCCTCCCTCTCTCTGTCTCTCTCTGTTTCTCTCTCTCTTTCCCGTTCTTTCCCTCCCCTCTCTCTTCCCTGCTTTTTCTCTCTTTCCTTCCCTCTCTTTCTGATATCTCTGTTTTTTTCTCTCTCTCTTTCCCTCCCTCACTCTTTTCCTCTGTTCCCCCTCCCCATCTCTCTCTCTCTCTCTCTCTCTCTCTCTCTCTCTCTCTATCTATCTATCTATCTATCTATCTATCTATCTATCTATCTATCTATTCATGCTCTCCTGCCCAGCTTCACATGTAAATCAAACCACTTGGGCTGTGGAGGGGGAGTGGAAGCTGGCAGACAAAGCCAAGCGTTGGAGATCCACACAAAATATGGCAACTCCAACCTGGATCCTGTCAGAGAGACCCCCACCCCTTCTCTCCCCCATGGTAAGGGGCTGGGTGGCCTGAGCATGTATCCCTTCTCGGAGGCAACCAGCAAGCAAACAAACATGGCACTCTGGCTGGGAGGCAGCAGTGCAAAGCCCCACCTCTGAATGGTGAGAGCGGAGTGCCATCATTCCAACCAAGCTCTCCATCCCAAATTCAGCACTCAGAAATAAAGTCCATCCAAGTAAGAATTTATTAGAGAAGTCATATTGACACAGCTGGGGAAAACCTGAATCTCAATTCTCGTATTTTCCCGTTACACTAAATCTCACACCTGGCCCCTATTGATGATCCTCAAGTCACGCTCTCCAGTCCACTTCAATTCTGAACTCCCGCCAAGTCCAGTCACTCCACTCCAAATTCCAGCATCTCAACCTTGGCTCTGGTGAAATTATGTTGTTGCAGCTAGCCTCCCTCCTCACTACTCTCTTGTTCCCACAGCTGCCCATCCCCCCTTGTGGCAGCTTTAAATCTGTATTAAGATGGATCTGGGGCTGATACAAAGCAGGTAGGGTGTGTGCCCTCCCCACTGCTGCGCTGGCACTGGTCGGGAGGGACGCACAAGCTGAACATTTGGAGCCATGCTGGGCAGAGTTTGCAAATGGGTTTGGTGGGGTCGCTTAGTGGGGAGGCAGACACTGACCCATTTAGTTCACTTCAGCACAGGGTGGGAATGCAGAAGGTGGAGGAAATCCATACGTTTCAGCGTTCAGACCTCAAAGACGCCTTTCGGGTGACTGGGTGGGCAGGGCAAGGGGCAGGACCAGCCAGTGGTGGGATCACCTGACAGAGAGCTGCAGCAGAGGGAGCCCATAGCTTGCCAACACCCAGCCTATGGCATACTGTATTGGGGTGATGGCATGCATGCTCACAGAGAGGGCACATATGCCATAGGTTCACCACCAGGGGGATAGAGCAAACAGGATCAAATCTGGCTTGTTAAATGACAGTGAATTTGAGTAATATTTTGTTGGCTGGTAAAGTATGTCATTCTGCAACTTAACTCTCTTTCAAATACATATTTATTCAATATTATTTAAGTGTCACACCAAAGTAGCAAGGATCATGATAAAATGAGAGTGAGATGGCTCAGAGGAAGAGGATAAAATCTACTATTTACATTAATTACATTAAGTAGTTAAGTAATTCAAAGCATCTAAAGCATGTCATGTTATTGTCTAAATTAACCTTCCAAAAATCCTATAAAATGGGCAATACAGGTAATCCACAAGTTACAAGGATTCCCTTAGTGAATGTTTGAAGTTATGCAATAAGAGCCCTCTCAGGTTTAGAAACATATCCCGAAACTATGAATCTTGCAACACCACAGCAGTTGTTAGCCCAAACAAACAACGACAGAAGCTCTGCAACATTCGTCCTGCACATTGAAATAATAGAAATGGAGCTTCCAAGGGGCAGATCCACCTTCTAACACCCCACTTAGGCTTTCACAGACCTCCCCCAGCATGCTCCATTACATTCATAACTTGAGGACTATCTGTATTATAGTTTCAGTACTGCAAAGTACTGGAGTACTCTTTGGGAAGAGAAGCTCAGAGGGAACATTTTCCTTAAATAAAGTGCTTTCAACCAATGTATTAATTCTTTATGTAAGATTTGAATAATAAACTTCAAAATTCACACCCCATGCTTCAAAACACTGCATTTCATCAGTCACAATGATGTTGGTGTCATCAATATACTGTATTTAAACAACATAGATGTTCGATCTTAGAAATCTATTTTTGCAATATGAATTCCAGCTTGTTAAAAATATTTGCATTATGTTTTTGTTATTAAAAACCTCCATGTGCTTTCACTATTACAACTAAGAACTTCAAAAAATAGAAGTTTCCTTGAAAGTAAATATTTTTAACTGCAGTAGTTTGTGCAAACATTTAACAAGTAGATTAAGTCTTTAAAGTCATAACTATGTAAAGACATAACTTGATGACATGAATATGTCAGCCATGAAAGAGTCAATTATATCCAGGCATTTCTATGTAACTAACATTATAATAGGTATATATTTCAGTGTATATTTATCTCTTTTTTTGTTGTTTTAAAAAGCTGTTTTGGGGTCTATTAACTTACACTTTACAAATTAGTGTGATTTCCCATTATAATTTTGTTAATGTAATGCAAAAATAGAAAGGACACATATTTCATATTTCAAAATGACCTATTCTTATGCAATAAACAGGCATTAAGTATTTCAGAATAGGAACATTATCTTTTTTATTATTAAAGGAATGATCTTACCAGTCAATGAAATAATATGCACAATTTATGAGATATATGTCTATTCACTTATATTTGTTGACAGAAAAAAAGAGGGAGCCCTGATGGCACAGTGGTTAGAATGTACTATTATAGGCAAACTCTACCCATGGCCTGGACTTCAATCCTGAGAGAGCTCAAAGTTAATTCAGCCTTCCATCCTTCCAAGGTTGGTAAAATGAGGACCCAGATGAGGGCCAATATGCAAGTAACCTTGCTGCATTGTAAACTGCTCAGAGAATGTTGTAGTGTTATGATCTCTATGCCTACATGCTAAACGCTATTGCTAAAATTGATTTTCTTAAATTTATTTGGTTGCCATAACATTTCTAGCATTCAGAATTACAATCTATACCACATTTGGAATTTGGACAATAGGGAGGACATTAATGCTCATCATAATATTAAAAAGTTGAAATAAAAAAGCACTCTGAGCCAAACTTTTAAGTTAAATATAATGTTACCTTATTTCCTGGCAAGTTAGATTCATAGCTTGTTTTCTATTTTTATTTTTTCTGTGTGGCTAATAGGCCCTTAAGCAGGGGTGGGATTCTACCAGTTCTGACCAGTTCTATAGAACCCCTTTCTAAGCAGTTCTGAGAACAGATAGTTAGAAGCAATCTCCTTTTGTTTTTTTTTCACCCTTATTACATTCTTGCCAGTACACCTAGACTTCCTGTCTCTGGAGCTTTGGGGCTTGACTTTCTTAAAGGGGAAGGGTTGTTTTAAGATTTTTACACTGCTGTTGGGAGGAAATAATTCCCTGTACAATCAACACTTTGAAGAAATAATTGAATAATGAAACAGAGCTGTCAGAAAGAAGCTTTTAATGACAGGGATCCAAGATGAGTGACATTGAGCAAGGCTTCTTGGCTAGCTAGAAAGATTGACATTTAAACATTCATTGACATTCATTCTGAGTTTTGGTCTAAAACTGGTTTTTTAATCCTGTGTTTATTGATGGGATAATTTTCCCTATTCAGCTTCAACAAGCAACAGCTACTGTTGTGATTTAATTATTTGTATTGTGTTGGAATTTTTTCCTGCCTCATGGTTTCTTTTTCTATCTGGGGAAGGGATCTTCCTTCGCTACTTTAGTGGTATCTGGAACTGTCTTTTTGGGGTATACTTCCAAGAGGCAGGATGCAAGCTTGGCACTGATTTTTTTAATTGCCTTTCTGGGAGCATGTGACTTTTCCTTAAATCTGGATGATTTCCTTAGGATATTTTGTGAGGTGAGTGAAACCAGCTGGTATGCCATCTTCATGCCATCTGCATGCCATCTTCCTGAACTCTTGTTCTGCTGTATCCTTCCCTTCTATACACATGACACAGGTTTATGATTTTCTCCTGGATATTAAAAAAATATACAAATTGCCATGTTTCACAATGATAATAATGTTATTTTGGAAGAAACTAATCCATAGTTAATTCATGATAGGAAGTATGAAGAAAGTTTGATTTACCTCAAGGTGGTATACTCTGTAGTACTTCTTGAGGAATTAACATGACTATGTCACCTTGAAACTTCTAATGCCCACTGCTAATTCTGAACATAAAGCAGAGATCATTAATAGATGTAACTAAAGGAAAGTAAGGTTATTCTTTATTTTGTTTATTTTCCTTTAATGTTCATTTACATATATATGTGATAGCTTGTTACTTAATTTAATATAAATATTAAAAAGGAGAATGAGAACGCTAAGACCATGTAAGACTGCCAGATTCAGGCAGGCAATCAACCAGACAATGTGATAGTAGATAAGGACCAGAAGATAATGGTGTGATAGATGTAGTAGCCCAAGTGACAGCAAGTAAGTCATTATGAGTTTAAGGTTTGGTGCTTTCACTGTACTGATATCACCCAGTAATACTTCCATTGTTAGTTTAAGATAGTGCCAGTGCAGGCATTGGATCCTGGATAAGAGATAATACACTGAAGCTGAATCCCAATAAGATGAAATATAATGGATTAGTTGCACATAGATCCAAGATTTAAACAGGTTTCTATCATATTAAAAAAAAGAGATCCTCTGAGATAAGAAACAAAGCGATGGAAATCTAATACAAAGTTTATTAATATATCTCCAATGAAACAAAATGTTAAAAAGTTATATTTATGTAGTTATTTACCAAGCACATCTAAATTATATTAAAGTAACAAAAATATCTGTACAATCCCCAAGGCATGTCACAACTTTTGAGCACTTCTAGTGTTTGGAAATTGAAAGCTGAAAAATTTTACACCCCCTAAATTTAGGTAGTTTTCAAGTTACAACATTTGTTTAGTGATCATTTGAAGTTATGATAATGCTGAAAAAAGTTATTTATGATTGCACCTCATGGTTACAGTTTTCACAGCCTTGGACCCAGCCTTGAGACTGGCTTCTTGATCATGTCCTTGGCCCTGATTTATATTTCTTTTTATCTTATGAAAATGTGTCTCTTCCATACAGTGCAAGTCCACATCTTATTATCTTTCTTATGCACTATTCGTTGGAGTCATTTTAATTTGAATTACAATATCAAAGGGTATCTTCAGTCCCAATAACTTTCTTATTTCATGCAATTTTATACTGACACAGGAAATATTATTTAAACAAAAAGATGAAAGTCTTAAGTAAACTTTTAAAGCATTTTAACTTTAAAATTTTAATGTCTTTAATTTAGAGAGGGCTGTACTCTCCAAAAAACGGGCACATATTCTCAGTATATGTCCAGATTTATATCTACCATTTAAGTCCAAGGTGATATTGATGATCTGGAGTAAATTCAATCAGCTGTGTCTAGTCTGGTGATTTACAACTCTCTGGTTTGGTGATTTACAGCTGTGTCTGATCTGGTGATTTACAGGTCAGAGATGGACAGGGTAGAATAGTTGATGCTCTCTGATAACTTCCTATTTGAGGACTGCAGTTAACTACATGCAGATCTGCTCTTAAAAACAACTCTGAAATTGCAGTTAATGTAAAATCTGGCACAAAGTTATCTAGAAAAACCTTTAGAGATGCTATAACACAGATTCTGCAGTACTAAAATCTTGAAGTCCATATATTAATACCATTTAACATTAATAATGGTTTGTGTCTCCAATATTGAAGTGGGTACCTACTGTATTTTAGTAGGTACCAGCCTCACTATCAAAATGAATCATGAGGGCCCTCAAAACCATGCCATTGCTGGGAGAGCTACCAGTATATTATGAGATATAAGCTGGCTTTGTGCAGGCCAGGCACAAAGCCAGCTGCATGCTCTTGGGTGAGTGATTTCTCTCAGCCCTAAGAAGGAGTCAATGGCAAACCACTTCTGGAAAACTTTGTCAAAAAAACTGCAGGACTTATCTAGGCCATCTCTAAGTATTGGACACAACTGAACAGAAGAGGGGGAAAATGTCCAGTTTCAGATTATGGATAGGCCTTTGAGTGCAATCAGAGTTATTTGCCAGATGTTTGTCAAATGCACATAGAATATTCTACCCACCTAACTAGAGGAACAGCAGAAGCTTTTCAGTATTTAGGAATAGTGACAAATACAAGCAAAAGGTTGCTCTGTTCTTATAGCTGCCTAAATTAGCCCTGAAGATTTAGGGAAACCCCAATTCAAATCAGAAGAAAAAGCTTTACTTCAGACAAGTCCTGAATCTTTACAAAACAATGTGCTTTGATTTGTAATTTGCCTGAACTAAAAATATGCTTTATTTCTACAATACCACTAAAAGCTACTTTCCTGTAGTTCAAAGATTTTTTTGATACCTTTACCCTGGTAAGTTGACAACTATTCTTTGTAAACTTGCTCGTCTGCCATGCTATTTGACATCTATTGTTGTACAATAATTAGATCCCCTCGAAAAAACAGCAAGTGATTAATAGAAGCAGAAGCCATTGTACGGATATTCAATAGATTCCTGAATTCGGAAGAGAGTTTTTGTTTTTCTGAAAGAAATATATTCTAATGCCCTGTTACCAATAGTATTACAGAATTAAGTGAGTAACAAGCTCAGGGAGTGCCACCCTGCACTGTATTGGTCTGTTTGGGAAATGCATGGGAAGAACATGGGGATTGAGAGATCTGTACCCAGAAGTTATCTGAAAAATGCTACTCATATCTATCTATGTCAGTGATGGCAAACCTTTTAGAGACCGAGTGCCCAAACTGCAACCCAAAACACACTTAATTATTGCAACATGTCAACATGACAATTTAACCTGAATAATGAGGTTGTACTACCTAAAATAATGATAAACAAGGCAGAGTTCAGCTAATTGTTCTAAGAAAAACGTGATAAACGCACTTTTATGCTCCTTTATTTTTCCCCTGCTTTTGAAATATTATGTTTAACAACAATAAAAAAGAAAAACTTTTGTAATATAATTTTTCTTTTTCTCTCCCTCTCTTTCTTCCTCCTCTATTTCTGTCTCTTTCCCTCTCTTTCCCTCCCCATCTCTAACCTCTCTCTCTTTCTCCTCTCTCTGTCTCCCTCTGTTTCTCTCTCTCTTTTCCTCCCTCTCTTTTTCTTTCCCTCTCCCACTCTCTTTCTGTCACTGTCTTTCTCTCTTTCCCTCCCTCTTTCTCTTCCTACCCTCTCTCTTTCCCTACCTTTTTCTCTCTTTCCCTCCCTCTCTCTTTCTTTCTCTCTCTTTCTAACTCTAATGATAGCTTGCTTCAAATAGTGTTGTAATGATTACTTGAAATATTGTTTTCTTCTCTGAATGGTCATGTTTTGCATATGCTCACCACCAACTATTAATTTCTAAAACGTGAAACTAAACCTTGTGAAATATTTTGAAGTAAGTTGGCAAAGCTACCTGGAATCAGAGGAGGCACTCATTTTAACATAAATATTTAATTTTCACTCAGGACTTTACAGATAGGTAAGGTAGGGTATATGTGATATAGATTTGGTATGGTATAAATTTGCTTTTACCTTTCCAAATCTATGATCAGGGACCCAATTCTTATTTATTAGTAATTAAATTTATATGCCACCCATCTTACTATCCAGCAACTCTAGGCAGGTTTTTGGAGAAGGGAGAAAAACTGAACATACCATTAACTGCTTGTTTACATTTTCTTATTTAATGGGCATATAATACAACACATGCACCACATGCTATTAAAGGGACGTAATAGTAGAATAGGTAGAATTAGTGGGACATAATAACTTGCTATTTCGCTTCTGTAAGAATAGCTTTTGTTACATATTAGCATACTCGTAATACCCTGTTCCCATTGGTCCACAAATACTCGAATCTGATTAGTGTTTTAAATGACAGTGATTGGTCGACAATTGCCGCCATATGATTGGCCCACCTGAGTGGTGGGAGATTTCAACGAGCCGTCATTGGCCACGAGCCGCGAGCAGCCTCTATAAAACAGGCTGCCACGGCTTCGCAGTCAGACGGAACCTAGCAACTAATAAAAGAGCTGAAAGTCACGCTGGTCTCAAGTCTCTCTTTCTGCGAACACAACACTTGGCGACAAAGGTGGATCTGAGACGAAGGAGACCAGATGAGCACGTCGGCAACGAGAACGAGCAGCACGAAATGGCCAGGCACCCAACTCGCCATCCCACACCCATCAACCCAGCAAAGGAAACTGGAATCTACATTGACAGTTCCTTCATGTTCTCGAGAGCATGACTTTAGTCCTTTACCGAACGAAGCTTGTTCCTGACACACTTGGGCCCACAGTGTTCAGATGACCAGCATTTAGGCCAAACCTGACGGATGTAAAGCAGTAGTGCCCTGAGCCGGACTTTTGGAAACATGATTCTGAAGGACCATTATGCACCGACCGGTCCGCAGCCTCATTCGGAGACAATGAGTTCTATTCAAGAGACAGTAGGTGAGGAGTATTGCAGATTTACAATAGCGGGCTTTAAGGGACATTTGAGGAGCAATGCGATGTTCCCTCAACACATGGATGAAGCCAATAGGGATTCAGCGTGGTCCCTAGGACTAAGAGATCTCAACCTTGCAGAGCCGACTGACTAACCGGCCAAAAAATTACAGTCATGTGACGGCCATCGCTAGGCCACTGCAGCTGAAGCCACTAAAAAATCAGCAGCCAAATTTAGCAATCAAATGAATGCGTACCAACGCCAATAAAACACGGCAGGAGGACAAGCAACCCCCGGAAGAAGAAGTCCAGAGAGCACCCACAAGACTCTCACACACCACAAGTTACAGCGAGTCGTTGTTCCTCAGAGACCGATGATGAGAGGAAGAAAATCCACAGACTCAATTCAGAACGGAAACAGACGGAGAGGAAAGAACGTCAAGTTCGCGGATTCAGGTGTGCCGGGTGCGGACGACCACCCCATCCGAAGTGAGAATTCCTTATAGGGAAATGATGGAACAATATTAGTTAAGCCTGGTCATTGGAACAAATAACCTAGTTAAAAGAATAGCGGCTGTTGTTCTCCATTGGGCTTCTGTTATTAGCCACTGGAACATGTTAAAACATGTTGTGGGGAAAAAAAAAGGAATATAAAATAAAAATTTAAAAAAAAGTCTTGCTAGGCCAGTTAAAAGTCTGCTTTAAAAATGACCTTTTAAAAAGAAAAAATAAAGGAAAAATTTTGAAAGGGACAAATCTCCACAGTCTGGAAATGTATGATATGGTCTGTCATGTCGTCTCTGTGTAAATTCATTTCCACAACCTGCAGGAGATGAGACCTCTAAATAGTACACAAAGATTATTTAGAAAATGGAGCTCATTTGACTGTGAAAAAGCTCCCTGAAATAATATAATGATTGGTTTGCATGCAAGAAAAGAATTAAATTGAAATTTTTGTATGTGAATTGGTTTTACACAAAAATCTTATTGCAGTAACAAAGTGTCTATGTGAGATGCCCTGATTGCTCATAAGAAGTGATAAGGTAAAGTGAATTCTGAGACCTGTGAATGCCTGCTCGTGTTGATCTCCCCTCAGAGAGATTTCCCTTTCATGTAAAGACAACAGTTAGGTTGCAAGGTTTTGTGTGTTATTGTTGTGAAGTAGTTTTTGTAAAAAAAACGACATGATGTAAGATTTCCCATGGAGCAAGTAGGTCCTCCAACCAGTTGGGCTGCAAAGAAAATTTTTTGGTGCGGCATGCAGAGAAATCATCACCCCAGAGTATTACCCCAAAGCAATTCATCCAGGTGCACAGAAAACAGGCTTGCATCCATGTGGCCCATTAGGAACGGCTCCCTGGCCCACTCACTCCTTACCCAGCAAACTAGCCTGCTAAATTGTATTTTTCCTTTTTCGACAATCAGCTATTCTGTAGTGCCGGGAGATTTTAGATTAGCGAGGAAAACAGGAAATGGTTGGATTTTCTTGCTTTCTTATAGATGAACTTCGAAAAATAGAATATCATGCAAAAGTCATTTATTTCAGTAATGCCAACAAGGTGAACCTAATATTTGAGATGAAACTCATTACATGAAAGCAAAGATAATTCAAGCATGATGTAGCATAGTTTTGTGATGGATTAGTGGCTTTTCAAGTCATGAAAACCAAATCCACAATCTCAGAAAATTAGAATATTGTGCAAAGGTTCAATATTCTAGGCCTCAAGTGTCCCACTCTAATCAACTAATTAAGCCATAACACTTGGCAAGGGATCCTGAGCCTTTTTAAATGGTCTCTCAGTCTGACTTCAGTAGGAGATCAACAAATCAGGGAAAGACTGCTGACCTGAATAATTGTGCAGAAAACCATCATTGCACCCTACGCAATTTAAGGAAGGGAAAGGCCTCAAAAAGGTGACTTGCAAAAAAGTTGATGTTCCCAGTGCTGTATCAAAAGCAATTGAAATAGGAAACGTTATGTGGAGAGGGAAAAAGTGTAAGAAAAGGTTCACAAAGCAGCGATGCGGATTGACGCGGCGGCTGAAGAGGATTGTCAGAGAAAAGGGCCATTCAAAATGTTGGGACTTTCACAAGGAGTTGGACTGAGGCTGGAGTCAGATGCACCAAGAGCCACCGCACACAGACAGATCCATGGACATGAGCTTCAAATTGTTTCCTCTTGGTCAAGTCACCCTGAACAACAAAACGTCTTTACTGAGCTAAAGAAAACAGACCTGGTCTGTTGCTCAGTGTTCAAGTCCCTTTTCTGACTGGAGCAACTTTTGCATCTCATTATAGAAACCAAAGGACCCAGAGTCTGGAGGAAAGATGAGAGAGGCAACACACTGCAAGATGCTTGAAGTCCAGTGTGAGAGTTTCCACAGTCTGGTGTTGATTTGGGAATCCATGTCATCTGCTGGCTTGTTGTCCACTGTGCTTTCATTCAAGTCCAGGGCCTATGCAGCCATTCTACCAGAGAATTTGGAGCATTTCATCTTCCTTCCACAGAATGGAGCTTTATGGGGATGCTGACTTTCATTTTCCCAGCAGACATGTGGCACATGTTCCACATGCCAAAGCACCAAATCTGGTTGACTGGGGGATTACCTGTGCTTGATTGGCAGCAACTCACCGTGACCTGAACCCCAAGAGAATCTATTGGGGTACTGCCAAAGAGACAGATGAGAGACATGAGACCTAATAATGGCAGAACGAGCGAGGCCACTACTGAATGCGATCCTGGTCTTCCATAACACCTCAGCAGTGCCACGCGGCTGAATAGCTTCCACGCCATTGGAGGCATATTGCTGCAAAAGGCGCCAAACCACAGTACTGAGTCATTGGCATTGCTTACTACTTTTCAGAGTCCAATACTGTTCTCTCGTACATCCTTGTTTTATTGATTGATGTAATATTCTAAATTATTCCTGAGATTGTGGATTTGGGGTTTTCATGAGCTGTAAGCTACATCATCACAATTATGACAAAATCACAGCTTGAACTATCTTGCTTTGCATTGTAATGAGTCTATCTCCATATGATTAGTTTCACCTTTCAAGTTGCATTACGAAAAAATGAACTTTTAACATGATATTTCTAATTATTTCGAGTTCACCTGTAACTAGTCTTTTAGATCTTCGGCTCTTGCTTTATAGCAAGCTGAACTCCCTTCTTAACGATTGAAGGTTCTGTTAGTCAGTGCAGACTCCCAGCAAGCAAATTTTATGTGAACGACTCCAGGTGGCCTCAGGTCAGGCAATTAAATAGATCACTGAATAATTATGTGAGCAATCAATCGGCCTGGCCTGCTTTGCCCTGTTTTGGCGTAAAAGTTGCTCTCTTTTAATAAAAAAAAGTTTAATGAGTTTAATTTTGTGAGTGTTGCTTGCGAAGCAAATTTTATAGTGACAGACTAAGCTAGTTAATAGATTTCTGAATGAATCTGTGATTCTGTGAGCCTGCTTTTGCCTTGATTTTAGTAAAAGTTGGCTGTCCTTTTTTATTAAAAAATTCAATATTCTATAAATATTTATAATATTATAAAATACAGCCATACTCAGCCAGTCACATGACAACCAAGCCACACTACACATAGGCCCATGCCCACAGCACCAGTTAGTGGTCCTGGGATTTAAAATTATGAGTTGGTGGTCTGTGAGGTAGGAGTGGTATTCAGCAGGTTCTGACCAGTTCTGGAGAACCGGTAGCAGAAATTTTGAGTAGTTTAGAATACCACCTCTGACTGGCCCCACCCCATCTATTTTCTGCCTCCTTCCTCTGGAGTGGGGTTGGAATGGAGATTTTATAATATCCTTCCCCTGCCATGCCCACCAAGCCACGCCCACCAAGTCACGCCCACAGAACCGGGAGTAAAAATTTTTGAATCCCACCACTGAGTGAGGCCCAAAATGTTGATGGCCCCTGCCATGGAGGATATGGGAGAGAAATTTGTGGAAAATGTCTGTGATTTGTTAAAGCAAGGGAGAAATACAGAGAAATTTATTTAGTTGAAATGATGCTGAATGGGGAAAGAAGATGAGAATTCTGTGGAGTTAAATATTTTTCCTCCCTGTATCACTCCCCCAGGTCATTCTTTTACACAAGGAATTTTTTTCCTTGGAAAAGTGAGAGAAGCAGGAAGGGGGATTGATGGCTGCGGTTTTCTGTTCTTTTTAACATTTTTTTTTCTCCCTGCCGAGCCAGCCTAAGGCAGGGTAAAGGGTGACATCTGATACCTGCCTTTGTAGTTTTGCAGTTTGCACTGTTTTTGGCCTGCATAGAGAAAGCTATGCAGATATATTTTTCTTTTCTGAATACAATTTTGATTTTTTTTCTGGAAGTTTTTCAGATTTAAAATGCTTAATTAAATTTATATGAAAGAAATGATTCTGAAATCTTTTACTTAGATTTTTAAATGTTTTTAATCTATTTAATGAGAGTTTGCTTCCATCTGAATGGAATCTGAATCCAACACACTGATTTTGAATACTTACTTAGAAGCTGTGCAACTTCATACTCTTCCGATTGTGTATGTTCTGTGATTGTAATTGTATCACTGAATGTTGTTGTTATTATTGTTGTGATTGTGAACTGATACATGCCTGTGGAGAATAGTGGTATATTATGATTGTGGAAATGTACAAAGGATTGCTCCCATATAAACTCTATATATTGAGCCATTGAATCAGATCAACCTGAATTGAATACAGTAGTCCTAAGAGATAGTGATATCATAAACCCTGAAGATCTAGAATGGATTGATTTAATGCAATGGTTAAATATTTGGGAATAATTTTCTTATGTGTAGGACTAATAGGAGGAGAATATAATGCAATGATAAGTGTGAAAAACCATGTATTATAAGCAAGGGTGGTTTCTTCACTTAATGTCACCTTTCAATCTGGAATTACCCTGACACAACCTAGTAACCCATTTAAAAATATAACTAGACTGAATGGGTTATGGACAGATATGGTAATTCTTAATTGGCACGCTCCAGATGGCTTATATTGAATATGTGGAAGGTCTGCCTATGTGCAATTGCCTGGCCAATGGTATGGAGTATTTTTTCCTTTTTTTTTACTGCCAATACAACAAGGTGACCCTGGGTGTACCTGTTTATGAAAAAGGATGATTTGTGGCCTCTAGCAAGAACAAGTCAGATATATGGACCAGCCATTTGAACAAAAGATGGTATGTATGGTTATAGAACAATTTATTTATTGATTAGAATTATAAGGTTATAGGCAGTCAGGGGTGAAATTCAAAATTTTTAACAACTAGTTCTGTGGGCATGGTCTAATTTGTGGGTGTGGCTTGGTGGTCACATCACTGGCTGGATGTGGCTTGTATGTAAATATTGGAAATATTTATGTAAATATTGAATTTTTTTTGTTAAAAAAGCAACTGTTACCCAAAATCAGGCAGACAGGCAGATTGAGTTGTTTACAGAATCACAGTCACTCACAGATCTACCTTTCTGCAATCTGCTGCCTGAGCCTGTCACATATTTGCTTGCAAGCAAACTGATAAAATTTGCTTGCAAGCAAACTCACAAAATTAACTCACAACACACCATGTATGTAAATATTGCTTTTTATTTTTTAAAAAAGAGCAACTATTACCTAAAATCAGGCAAAGCAGGCAGGCAGATTGAGTTGCTTACAGAATCACAGAGTCACTCACAGAACTATCTTTCTGCAATCTGCTGCCTGAGTCTGCACTGAAAAATAGAAGCTTCAGTCCTAAGGAAGGTTCAGCTCTGCTCTCAGGTCACTTCTCCACCCCTCCAACCCCTGAATACCACCCCTGGCTGGGACTCAGGGAAGCCTCCTGGGCAAAGGCAAAGCAGTACAAAGCAATTTAGATTAGCTAGAAATCAAGAAATCTGACAATTTTCTGCTTTCTAGCTAATCTAAATCATGTCGCACAGCTGGTAGTCAGAACAGCTGATTGTCAGAAAAAAAGAAAGGAAAAATAGCAACTCACCAAAAAACAGGCGAAGGCACAACACAGACAAGTTGGATGGCATGCATGTGAGATAAGAAGTGACTGGACAGGGAGGGGCAGGTGGGGAGGGAAGGGGCCCACCAGTGGCATGATTTTCCAGTTCTTTGAACTGCACAGAATTGTAACAACTGGTTCTATATGAAGAAAAACAAGTGAGAAGAGAAGAAATAAAAGTATATCTATAAAAACTAGAACTATCCAAACTACCAGAAGAAATTAAAACAATGCTAGAGGAAAAAATTACAATGGTAGAACTAACAGAAACAATTAAAAGACAAAATAAAGGGAAAGCACCAGGACCAGATGGTCTACCAGCAGAACTATACAAAAACTCTCCAGGATTCTTTAAGCAATACACTATATTAGAAGTAGTAAATGAAATATTGACTGAGGCAACAAATATCTAATTCATGGATGGAAGCTTACATCAAAATAAGACTGAAATATATATGGCAAGGGAAGAAAGCAAGAATTAAAGTAAAAATTTTACAGGATGCAAGAACTAGAGGAGGATTTGGGCTACTTAATTGGGAAATATATTATCAGGCTATGATATTAACCTGGATGAAAGAATGGATTACATTGAGAAATAGAAGGTTGTTGATATTAGAGGGGCATGATTTGCAGTTGGGGTGGCATGCATTTCTATGGTACAGGAGAAGTAAAATACATGGGTATTTCCAATACATAGAAACATGACATATGGTCAGGAACGCATTGTTATTAGCATGGGGAAAAAAACAGAGAACATTATATGAATATCCATCCCAGTCTGGCGATCAACAATGGAATCACTTATACATCCAAATGTTTGTAAAATGGGAATTATTGCTAGATACAAATATATTTTAAAAGAAAAGGGTGACTCAAAACAAAACAAGAACTAAATGAACAAGGGTTAGAAATACATTGGTATTCATATATGCAAATACAATCAAGATATGAAAAAGATATTAAAGCTGACAGGTTTTATAAGGGGTTGACAGAAATGGATAACTAACGGGAACAGAAGATAAGTTGAACAAAAATTGTATTGCTATTTATTAGGTGTTAAATTAAGAAAAGAACAAGTTAAGGAATCAGTGATAGCATGGACAAAAAACTTTTGATATGCTATAGAATTAGATAAGTGGCAGAAGTTATGGGACAGGAATTATAAATTAACAATATTGAGAGCATATAAAGAAAACTTGTACAAGATGTTTTACAGATGGCACTTTGCACTGACAAAATTAGCTAAGATGTTCAAAGATAAATCAGCCAAATGCTGGAAGTGCCACCAGACACCTGGAACATATTACCATATGTGGTGGATTTGTACAGAGGCTAAAGGATAATGGACAAAAATACACAGATGGTCTAGAAAAAATGATAAAGCAAAACATAGATTTGAAACCTGAAATATTTTTATTAGGAATGATACCTGAAGGTAAAGAAAAAACATGCTTAATTATACATGTATTAACAGCATCTAGAATTGTATTTGCTCAGAATTGGAAAAGCAATAAGATAGCAATAGAGGGAAAATAATTGAGAAAATATTTCAATGTGCAGAGATGACTAGGTTAATATTGATAATCAAAAAAAAAAGAAGAAATGGAATATTACATAGAATGGGATTTATTTTATCAATGGTTGGAAAATAGAAAAAATTAAAATGGATTAAATGAATATATAGAGAAATAAGTTAAGATTATTAAATAATAATGGATATATCAAATAATAGCTATAAGAAAATCTGATCATTGTTATATTGGTAAGAAAAGTATTTATTATAATTGTAAGCACAAGATATATGTAGCCAGTTGACACACAGTTTGAAATGAAAGATGAAATTATTGTAAATACAAAATAAAAAACTTTTTTTTAAAAAAAAAGAACTGGTCCTAACTGGTAGAATCACACCCTGTAGGCAGTGCTTGAAATAATAACTCATGAAACTGTTATTGCTTTAAATTTAATAGCTAAACAGCAGGATTGGATTCCAGTGTTGTTAACCTTTGGAGGTCTCCGTCTCCTCCCCTGTTTCATCCCTTTAATCCAGTGCATTGTGTCTGCTACCCCTCCCAATATACCCGCAAGTATTATGGTCCTTGTCAGTCTTCAAGATTTTCTTCCTTTGCTTTGCATCTTCTGGCTGCCATAAGTAACGGGGGGAGGAGGGCGGAAAAGTATGGGAAGTGAGCTGGAGGTGTTGCAAACTATTACTGTATAAACTGAGGAGGGGGGGAGAGTACATTCTTGCTTAGGCTTCTATTTCTTGCTTAGCTTTCTATTCTCTGCACAGCTGCAAACCTTTATCAAAATATGCCAAGGTCAACAGACAGAAGCCTCATCACCACCTGAAGATGTCCACATGATGACATTCACAACTTTTAATTGGAAGAACCATTTGAACTATTGGGGGTGGGAACATTGCCATCATTTTGTATATGTGATTTACATGCCTATTTTCTCAGATTCAGAATTCTTTTGTTGTGACCACTTGACTTCCAGTAAAATATATCTTTTCTCTAATTAAGAGAGTCTAAATATTTCTTTCTTGGATTTTGAATGGAGCAGCAGCTGACAGTCCTCCAGACAGTCCCCATTAAATATACTGCCCTAGTCCACCATTAACAGGACACATCCTGTCCTAAAAGGAAAGGGAGGGAAGAAGGGACATAATAGTAGAATAGGTAGAATTAGTGGGACATAAGAATAACTTGCTATTTTGCTTATGTAAGAATAGCTTTGCTTCTGTAAGAATTTAGAACTGCCTCTGCCATTTGCTTCTACCAGTGATCTAATTCCTGCCCATTCTTGGTTTTGGGGTTTTTTGGAACGGAATGCATTCTAGCTTGACAGGGTTACACTGGGCAAATACCTGGGTTGCTAAGCATCCAGCACCCCGCTTTCCTTGCTGCATGGCCAATGCAGAGCTACAAGGAAGGCATGGGTCAGGGGGCAGAATTGAATACAAAGCTGAAGGTATAAAAGGACACCATACCTTCTCCAAGGTGTGGCCTTCCTTACATGTCTCTTTTGTATATGTTTGGAAAGGTTTACCCAACTCTTTGCTTTGATGAAATTAAACACTGATTTTTTTTCTCAAGCCTCCACTTAAGTTCTTCTTTTGGCTTATTGTTGACTTAAGTGCATTGCCGAACTTTACACTTTTCTCTTTCCAAACTCTTAGAAACTGTTTGAAGGTAACCCATATTGTCTTCACCTCTGCTAATCTGAAATGCTGAAAGAAGTAGGAAAACAATTACCCTGCAAAGAAATGCTGCAAATCAATCAGCAACAAAAATTTCATTTCCTAACTGCAGTGTTTTTCAAATTTAGCAACTTTAAGATGTGTGGACTTTCACTCCCAGGAATCGCCAGCCAGCATGCTAAGAGTTGAAGTCTCTGCACATCTTAAAATTGGCAAATTTAAAAAACATTGCCCTTTGGGAAAGGAATAGAGAAAATTCATTTGTCATGGAGAAAATCTATCTATGTGGTCATAGGAATCAAAAACAACTTGATAGCGCATAATCAATTCTAGGAAAGGAAGAAAAGAAATTGGCTGGTACTTTCTTCAGCATCCCTCCTGTCACAAAACCACTGCCCTTATATCACTGAAGCTCTAGAATGGTTTCATCTTCATCTCAGTGTAGCTGACATTAAGGGGCCCAGCTCATCAGCACAGTCAAAATCTAGAGCTGCTTTCAATTCAAGAGAAAGTGACTAATCACATTCATTGTTGTTAACACATATTTTTCAAAAGCATTTCACTTTTCCCTATCTTTCCTGCACGAGCATGAAAGGAGGTAATCTTTAATATAGAACAGGGAAATTATTTTGAGGAGACCAAAAATATTTTATTGCTTAAAGTGAAGATACATGTCATCCAAACACTTGCTGGCCACACAGTGCTGGCAATAGGAGAGGATACTCTGTAAATTGGCAGAAGCCAATTTACAGGAAGCAGGATATGTGTCAGCGTTGCACACACAATTCTATCCTTCAACAGTTAAGAATGGATGAGGGCATTGGGGAGAATAATTGAGGAACTACTGAATCGGCTACTCATCACCGCCTGTTCAATTTCTGCTTTCTGAGTTGACCAACTCATCTGTCCAAAAGAGAACTTGCACCAGCACCAAAGCCACTCCCCTTTCAATTTCTACAATTTTTTATTTTCTACAATTCTTCAATTTGACAGAAGAAAGCAATTACTAAATGCAGGGAGAGCAATCATTTATTAAAGCACTTCAATAACTTTTAAATCAATACCAAAGTTATGTTCTTAATGACTCTGCCCACTTCTTTTACCTGCTTGCTGCCTTCCTCTTCAAGTCCCAAAGACAACTGTACTTTGTTTTTTCTTGAAGACGTTTTGCTTCTCATTCAAGAAGAACTGAAGAAGCTTCTTGAATGAAAAGTGAAATGCCTTCAAGGAAAAAAAAACAAAGCCTGTTGCCTTTTGAAAAAGCACCTTTGGGACAACCATGACCTGGATGACTGAGAATCTCTATAGACACTCCTCCTCAAGTGCAATTCTAACACCTTTTTTAAAACACCAAGGGTATTTATTGATCTTCCCCAAATTGGACATCTTCAATGACAGAGCAGCAACTGGTAAAGTTTATTTATTTATTAATATTTCCTATCTCTAAACTGCCCATCTTACTTTCAGTGGCCAAAGAACATTTGCTATACTTTTATTTTATTTTTAACTTATTATAAATTAACCTAATAACAATTACTTCACAATAAAGTAAAATGTAAAGTCATTAAAATGAAGAAATTTAGTGAAATGCTACAGATGGTTCAGGTACTGGAAGACACCACATTCTTTTACCAGTGCTAGAAGATTCTAACTTCCTCTCTTTCTTTTCTTTTTTTTCTTTTTATTAAAAAAAAGTACTGATAAGTAAAAAAAAAGGGGGGAGGGCACGATATAAGAACAGTTGCAGTTCTTTTCTACAACTGTGATGTTTCCCCATGTTCACCCAGAGCAATGCTACTATTTTTCTTACCCTGTGAGAAGTAGTCAAAATATATCTTGGGGCAGTTGGATTAGAACTTCACTGCTTCCTTATCCATGAACTGAAGTTTAATAGCTATGCATATTCTTCTTTCTCAGTTTTGGTGGTTCCCTAAAAGCAAAACCTTAAGTAGTCCAACCTACCCAGAGCAAGGTCTAAACATTTTGGTACCTTAGGCAAAATTGTACCGTATTGTTTGGCTCATCTTCCATTTTTGTTAGGAATTTTAAAAAGAAACTCTCTTTGGGCTTTGGGCTTTTGAGTTTTATACTTAACATTTTCAGCCCTGGAACAATAATTTTTATGTTCTTTCATATTTTCATCCTATTTACACATTAAGTATTTTTAATTATATGAGCACATATTATTGTCATGCAGCAACCATTCTGCAAACTTATATTTAATCAAATGTGTTGGCTCACAGACTGCCTGTTACTGCTTTTCACTTTTTAATTGGCTTTTGGGGAAGACTTTTCAATTTTGGCACTCCCTAAAATTTGGCATCTCTAGATCCGTGTCTATTCAGCCTTAGTCTAGAGCCAGCCCTGAGCCTACTTTATGAAAAAGAGCTCTATGGACAGATCATATGTAAAACATCAAATATTTTAAATATGTGCTTAGAAATAAGAGTGTTTCTGATTTGAATTTGCATGTAGAATGAAAAGGTATTTTTGCCAAAAATCAAGCCAGTGAGATTTCAATATTAAATGTACCATTTAATCCCTGTTTCTAATAATAAACCATAACATTAAGGTTCTACATAAATTGTGGATGTAATCCAATTCTTACTGACATTTATGAATGCTTTTCACTGATGCAAAACAAACTAGAATGTATTTCCTATTTTCAAGCTATAGCAAAGAAATGTTTTTTTAATTGTTTTTAACAAACATAAACAAACACAAACAAAACAACAAATAAAACCTTTCAATTATACAGTGTGTCAGTTGGTACATATTTCCTGTGTACAATATCAATAGTCTTTTCTCTTAGGTTTAGAATAAAATCCATATTGTAAAAATCCTATCCATATCATGTTATCTTATTGTTAAATCATCATTAGACTTTAATTACAAATTTTCTTCATTCTTTTCAAGCAAATTTTAATTCTTTCCATAATAATAAGTTATAATACATGAATTCATTGTATTATCTTTACTTATATACATATTATGTGTTCATTTCTTTATTTTCCTATCTAATCATTGATAAAATAAATCCCATATTTTATAATATTCTTATTCTTCTTGTTCTCTAATTGCCAATGTCAACTACCCATATATTATGGTTTACAGTTGTAGTTGTACTTGATATGGCTAAACTAATATCTTTATAAGCTCTCTGTATATTAATAGCATTCTGTTTCTTACCCTTTTCACAGTATCTGGCTATATGACCTTTAGCCCCACAGGAAAAACATTTCCTAACAATATAGGCAGTTGAAGACAGTTTTTCTTCCTGTGGTTGTCTTTCTCTCAGTTGACTTCTATCTTGCCTTCTTCTTGATTCTTCTAACAGTCTTCCAGTTATGCCAGTCAATGTAAGTTTATCTCTGTTTAAAAATTCCAGTGAAGACACATAATCATAATAAGTTTCATCCAAACAAGAAATAATTATGTAAACTTGATGCAACTCTGAGAAAATCAGCTCCTTTTCTTGTATCTCTTGTAAAGTCCTTTTCATAAACTCCAAATGAGCTAACATATTGCCACCTTTTATAAGACGGGCTCTAAACAGTTTACGTGTAAGATGTATGTGTGCACCAATACTATCTCGAACATAAATCCTCTTCAAATTGTCTCAACACCTAGCAGCAGATTCTTCATCACGAATATGGACTAACTGCTGATCACTCAGTGTCAGTCCAATTATACTAAGAGCTTTTTCATTATCCCGGTTAGAGTCAGCTATTTTTTTTTTATCTTCATCATTCAATGGGTCTCAAGCTGTTACATCTGTTGGACTATTCTCAATATCTCTCTGGGCCCATAACCAATGTTATGATATGTACAGAATAACCCTTGAGCAACAAGGATATGCACATAGAAACATTTATGAGATTAGTTATGAATAATTATTCAGCCACACACAGATACACTAAATTGAGTTCAGGTTTACTTCAAGAAATAGCACAGTCCAATAAACGGTCCAGGTCATAGACGTTTTACAGTCCAAAGAATATCCAATTATAAAGTCTTCTTACTGGTTGCCTTTGTTATTTAAAGTAAACAAAAATATCAAAGTATAAGCATAGCATAAATACAACAGAGAACCTTAGATAGCAACAGAATGTCAGAGAGATAGAATGTCATAGAGAGCAAGCTATGATCTCTAGCTCCCTCTTATGGTAATTTGCAATATAATCAACCAATCAGAATGTAGTATAAATCAATACAGTGATTTTGTCTTAAAGCTACAAACATACATTGATGGTTTATATATTGCCAACCCAACTAATTGGTGGGCAGATTCCTAACAGATGTATTGTTGGGTTATTTACTCAACCTTGCCTGCAAGCTATCTACTCCTCCCACTCCACCCCCCATCTCTTATTTTCCTACAATGCCTTTCCTCACCCACAAAAGGGAGGAGGGGACCAGTGATGGGATTCAAAAATTTTTACTACTGGTTCTGTGGGTTTGGCTTGGTGGACATGGCCATATGATTGGGTGAGCATGGCTTTTATTTTGCTTTTTTGCAGCCACCTCCACCCATTTTGGGGCCTTCTGGGCCTCAGAGGAGCCTCTGGGGGGGCATTTTTGCTCCCATAAGGCTCCTCTGTAGTTCAGGAAGAAACAGAGCATGGGAGGGGCACAGAGCACCCCTCCACACTCTATTTTGGGAGCTTCCTGGCCTCAGAAGAGCCTCTGGGGGGCATTTTTGCTCCCATAAGGCTCCTCTGAGGCTCAGGAAAGCAAAAAATGGAAGGGGGGGCCTCAGTCATTTTTTGCCTTCCTGCGCCTCATCAAGGGGAATCCTGGCACAGCTGATCATATGTATAGTTGATTGTCGGGGTGAGCGAGCATCTGGCTGGAGTGTGACCGGGTCAGGGGCATGGCCAGCCAGAACTTACTACCAGTTCAGTGATCATGCGAAACCCTTGCTACCGGTTTGCCTGATCCGGTGCGAACTGGCTGGACGGGACCTTGTTCTTATGTCTTTCAGCCCTGCACAGATGACTCTACAACATGAAGCAAACCTTGCCAAGCTGGCTGACCAGCCATACCATCAGGCCAAGCCTAATGCTACCCAGAGACATGAAGGAGAGGATACTGAGATGGACCAGTGAAGACTTTTTCAATCCCCAGAAGATAGCTAGAAAGACTATGGGGGAGGGTGGAAATTCATTGTAATGTTTTCTTTCTTGTCTCATTTATATTGTAATTAGTTTAATGCATTCATGTAAGGATTGTATTTGAGAGTGGTTGCCACAGCAAGTTCTGAACACCTTAGACTTCTGTCTGGTGGGAGGGAAATTTGTCCAGCATGTTTATATTGTCTGTATTGTGAAAGTAGCTGCATATACATGCATGTACACAGAGAGACACACCATTTAGAATTAGACAGAGGACTAATTCAACTACTTCCACACAAAGCTGCTCCTAGTTTCCTTTTCTGTGTGTGTTTTGTGTTTTTTGTTTTGCTCTGTGGCACTAAGGCCCAAGCAGCCATATTTCCCTGCTAATCCCATGGGAGAGGGGGCATCCTCCTTCGACAATTCTCTCACTTGAAGATATACCAGAAAAGAGAAGTCCAAACCCTAAGCCCTGACTGTGATTCACAAATGATGTTGCCCAGTTGTCCAATGGAGCAGGATATGTTCACTAGTGGTCTCCTGAATCCCAGGGCTCATTGTGTGTAACTTTAAAAATAGCCTGGATTGCACAATGGCTAACCTCAATTTGACCTTACAAAACTAAGAGCTAGGACATGTTTAGTAACCATCCCTTGGAAATGGGCAGCCTGTAATTTAAAGGAAAACCATGGCTGTGAAGAATTTTGGACATATGCTTGCTTGAAACCTGACTGTAAGCTCACAGAAAGTGCATCAAACATCTGAAAATAATTGGCATAGAAAATGGGATACTGTAAATTTCTTTCCAGAACTTTTCCCCTGGTTGCTAGACCTTCATGGTTGAAAGCTTTTGGGAGCGAGCCACTGAAGGAATCCTTTTCTGTTGCCTCTTATCAATGTCTTCACCTTTGCAACAGAAAAACACCCATCAATTCTCCTTGATCAGATCAATTTTTAATTTTTTGCCAGAAAAATGTTTTGGTAAAAAGAGGGGGAATTGTTGAAAGTTAAAACCTACCCCTCTTCTAGAAAAATGAAATATTTTAGGATATATAAAAAGGCAGAATATTTCCCCTAGAAGAGAAGTAAAAACTCAGAGGCAGAAACTCAGCCCCCTCCTTTGTTAATGGGCCATTAAGGCCTGGGCTAGTCTTTTCTACATTACAAAG
The DNA here is from genome assembly GCA_004320025.1 of Laticauda laticaudata. Lineage (NCBI taxonomy): Eukaryota > Metazoa > Chordata > Lepidosauria > Squamata > Elapidae > Laticauda > Laticauda laticaudata. The sequence goes on from BHFT01001609.1 coordinate 45,023, forward strand.
TTCTACCTCCTTCAGGCAAAGCCATTTGATTGTCCTTCACTGAATCACCCAGTATGTTTCAACCAAACTTAGCACACAGACAACCTAAAATATTACCCCTGCATGGGCCCATGGGAGTCTGACAACCAATCAGGATACATTTCTTGCCATAAGAACAGGAAACAAGTTCAAAGCCCAACAGAGGGTATAAATAACATTCATTCTCCGCTCCATGTGGTCGGCGACCCAGAATCACATGTGCTTGGTGATTCTGCTTCATCATTAAACCATCTTTCTAATCAGCCTCTATGTCTCCAGTGTCCTTCTTCCCACTTAGAACTGAACCCAGGTAGACATTTCTTCCAATATACGAATCTTAGCTAGCATAACTCGTTTAAACTATTTTTGTTTGCTTGGCAAACCCAGCCCATTTGGCTGTTACAACATACTGAATTGCAGAAATTCAGAAAAAGGAGTGAACAAGCAGCTTAAGATATTGCTGGAGTGCAACCAATGGGACTCTGATGGCATTTCTCTCCTGCAATAACACTTGGCAGAACTGCCAAATCACATGTTCCATCCTGCAAGTATCAGCTGTTGTTCACAGTACTCCCCCTATGGCTTCTCCTATTTAATATGACTGGTTTTCCTCATTCCAGGCGTGCATCACCTGACAAAAGTGAGGAACCAGGACAACTTGCTCAGCCTCGTGATTCTCCCTCGTATGCAAAGATTACCCTGTTTCTAGCCTGATGCCAAGCACGAGCCCAAATTGACTCTTCCTTGTGTCGATTTGCAGATTTGGCGAAGGCTGGTAAAGAAATCCTCTTTCATGTGCGTTATCGCTTCGTGCAAATGTGTCAACTGTCGGCTTATCAGTCACTCGACCTCCCTTCATTCCCCCCTCCAGCTCTACAGTCAATCGGGACGCCGTAGCGGCTTCTCCCGATTGTTGGCTAGTTTTTCTTTGTCAATTTGACCCAAAGATATTCCGGCTGTTTCAGCCTGTCTTCCGCAAAAATTTAGGCCTGGGAAACTGCCCGATGCCTCGTCCCTAGATTGCACGGGTCCCGCTTTTCCTTCCTGTTCCCAGATGCTTGCAGCATTTCCTGTCGATGTACGCCAACTTCACGGTCCTCCAGTGTCCTATGATTCTCTTTTCTTTTGGAAGTTATAGAGCTTTTCTGAAAGACCCCCTTCTTTGTCGTGAATGGCCAAGCGGTCAATCACTCGACCTAAGTCTCCTCCCCCATTCGCGTGACAGCATGAAGTCGCCGCGATGGCAGGATTCTCAGCAGCACGAAAGTGCCAGCACCCGCTTGCTGTTCAGAAAGTGACCACAGCCGCTTTCAACGGCTTTTATTATATAAGATTTCTGAGTGGTTGATAATGAGGTCAATTACGACGAAAGGCGGGACATCCGCTTTCGGACGCCGGATGCTTTGACTTGGCCCTGACTGGAACGGCGGTTGGGGCAGATGTGGAGGTGATGGCGTCTCGGAGGGGAGCGTTGTGGGTCGCCTCAGTGCTTCTGGCAGGTAAGGTTCCAGGGTTGTTTTCAGCGGAACTGGCGAAGCTCAGCCCGCTCGAGTCGCCCTTCGGGCAAAGACGAAAGCTGAAAAGCGAAAAGGTCAGCCGTTGGATGTGGATGGAAACGGGGGCGACTGAGCGTGGTCCGGAGAGCTTCCTGTCAGTCACGGGAACCGGTGAGAAGGCGAGGCCGGGCTTGTAGCAATTCGAAGCGTCCCAGAAAATTTAAGGGGAGGCCCGGAGGATAGTGAAACCTCGGAGGCCGATAGCCGAAGGAGACCGTTTTTCTGAGTTGTCATCTTTAGAATTGATGGCAGGGGATGATGGGAATTGTGGCTCCTGCTGGAAGGCCTGGCTGAGGAAGGCGGCTGTTATGGCGGCGACGGCTGTTCTTGAGGGATTACTTTGCTGTTTTAAACTGAGCAATTGTTGAGCAGATTTGGCATTGGATTTAATTATTGTCAATAAACTGATCTGTATGTCATGGTGACTTGTTTTGTTCAGATGAAACTAGATGCTGTTGGTTTGTCCTTAACTGCTGCTTCATCTTTGAAACTACATAGACTTATCTATTTCCCAGCTTCTGTTTTTACTACGCTAGAGGACAACCATGTTTTAAGTTAACAGATTAAATGTGGATAATGTGTGATTACTTTTTCTGAACGCTTAAAATAGTTAAGCAAGCTGAAGCTTCTTTTAAGAGTGTAATAGGACTGGAACTCATAGTCTCCCGGTTTCTAGCCAGGATAGTGCCTTAATCATTATAGCAAACTAATTTTTTGTGGACATTCTGAAATGGATCCTTTGTCCTACATTACAAATTCAAATGACATACTAGTTAGCCAATATTTACTGATACTGTACTGTTGGTGTAAATTAGTATTATAGAATCCTGTGTGTTTATTGTCAATACTTATTATGTTTAATACAGCCTTGGATGTAGTTTTGACCTCCCTCCAAGGTTAACATGGTCAAAATTACAAGAACTCAATTATACTAACTGCAGGTTTGTGTGTGGGATTCCAAAGGAGGATCTATTTACTTTGCAGCAGGTTAACAGGAATAAGAAAACTGAGATTTGGGCCAAATTTTGCCCATTGAAAATTAGCCTTTAAAGTAGCCAACACAGAATTAAAATTCTTGAACAAATATTGGAAGATTCTCTATATTTTGTCTTTCCTAATCTTTTGCAGAGGATTAAAACGGTTGTGGCCAATGATATTTTCTAATGAACTTAATGGAAATGCTTTAGAGTAAATCTGAAATTGTTTTCAAAAATTATATAATAAATTATATACTCAACCATGGATCCTTTCTTGAAGTGCCTGATGTAGAAACCACTTGATAGCTGGTCATTCAGTATGTTTATAAATATGGGTGCATTCTGCTACTTTAGCACAAGTTTCAGGAACATCTTGTCCATAGATTATTTAAAATAACATATTTACTGTAATCTGACATCTTGTCTTTTCCTGTATCAGAATGCTGTAGTAGCATTTTGGAATCTGGGTGGGAACAGCAATTGTCATTGTTCTCTCAAATAGTTTAAATGTACGCAGATTAAAATAAATAAAAAATTTCCTATAGGTATTATTCTTTTACTGGCACTGTATTCAAGTGCTATCAACCCCCATAGCCTGAGTTGAATGAACTTATGTACAGGTAATCCTTAATTTATGACCACAATTGAGTCCAAAATTTCTGTTACTAAGCGAGACAAGTGAGTTTTGCCTCATTTTACAACTTTTATTGCCACAGTTATTAAATAAATCACTGTAGTTGTTAAGTTAGCAACACAGTTATAAAGTTATCTGGCTTCCCCATTGATTTTGTTTGTCAGAAATTTGCAAAAGGTGATCAGATGACCTCAGGACACTGCAACATAATAAATATGAACCAGTTGCCAAGAATCCGAATTTTGATCACATGACCATGACCAGTCTTAAATCACTTTTTTCAGTGCTTTTACAATTTCAGATGGTCACTAAATAAATGATTGTAAGTTGAGGACTACCTGTTCTGCCTTATATGTTTGTGGAAATGATTTTATCATATTGCATTCTTATTTCAGTTGTTTCTGCCAATGAATTCAGTGTATTAAGAACTCCTGAATCTGTGATATTTCAAGAAGGAAATTGGCCAATTCCTGGAGAACGGATCCCAGATGTGGCAGCCTTATCCATGGGCTTCTCTATTGAGGAAGTATGTGACTCGTTACTGTATATCTCTTCAGCCAGTGTTCCTTACCTTTTTAAAAACTGTTGCAGATCTGTGTTCCGGCACTATCTAGGGGAATTCAAAATCAGGCTATAGATTTATTTATAATTATGTCCAATATGTTTACCAAAATAATGAATTATTAGTATTGCATCTGTTCTTTTCATTTAAATAGTGTAATGAATTCATTGATACAGTTTCTAATGCCCCATATTAAGTTATACATAAATTCACCTAAAATATTTTTTAAAAAATATAAAATGTTTTAAAAAGAAAAATTGCATTGTTACAGGATCTCTCTTGGCCTGGGTTAGCAGAAGGTGATCTCTTTCGGCGTCCGCAAGCTACTGTTCTTGTTACTGTAATGGGGATAGACAAGCTAACAATGCCTAAGAATGGAATATCTTTCCCGATTGAAAATGTAAGTACATTATAGATTCCAGTGTATTAGTAGCGAAACTTCTATATACGGAGAAGGGAAAGTATGGCTTTGAGACTGCATGCTTTTGTTATGAGTTGGTGTACAGATACAGAATGTAAATTTTAGTAGTCATATGGAAGAATCTAATTTTTTTTCTTGGAACATTTAGAATATGAGAAATAGAATCTTCAAGCAGCTTATTTTGAAGAAACTGAATAAATATTCTGAAATCTTCATTATTTCCCATGAAAGAAATGTTTGGTTAATCTTAAAAGATCCTAACATAGCCCTAATGAAAATATAACTAATATTTACTCTCCGTACTTCAGATAATTAATTACAAGTTTATGCATTCTAGTAACCCATTACTTTTTAGAATTACATGTTTATTTGGGGGAAAGCTAGTAACATGCAATTAAAAGTCTTCATAAATATATTTCATGTCAATTTTTGTTTTCCTTGGGACACTACAGGTAGTCCTTAACTTAAAACAGTTGATTTAATGACTGTTCGAAGATACAAGGCACTGAAAAAGTGACTTAGGAGTCAGGACCATTTTTCACACTTTTTCACATCATTGCAGTATTCCCATAGTCACGGGGTTTACATTCAGATGCTTGACAGTTGACTCACATTTATGATGATCACAGTGTCCTGGAGTCATATGATCCCCTTTTCTGAGCTTCTGACAAGCAGAGTCAATGAGGAAGCTACCGTGTTTCTCATAAAATAAGGCCGGGCCCTTTTTTTTTTTTTTTTTGAGCCCCGGAAAAATGCTAGCCATCTTTTTGGGGGTGACTTAATTCCCCTTGCATCTTTGGGTGGCAGGCGGCAACGACTTGGATGTTGCCTCGCGGTTGGTGGGGCACTTCGTATCAGGAGACCTTCCACACCCATTGCTTTCCCTTCTCCCATGCTGCCGCAGGCGTTTAAAGCAACGCCACACGGCATTTGGTGCAGCCACAAGCCAGCAGCCAGACTCCTCCCTGCAACTAGAGCCCGGCGGAGACACTCAGTTTCAGGCATTCCTGTCGCTGCTTCCTTCACCTTCGAAGGCAAAGCCAATTCTTTTAAAAACTACGCTTCTACTACTGGTATGAAAAGTCTCCCCTGCCCGAGAGGGAGCCCAACCCCATGTGGGGAGGCGAATCTATGGGGCCGCAGTGCAGGATCCACCCACCCCGGGAGCGGCCCAGCCACATCCCTGCTGGCGCCGGGCAGAGCACGAAGAGCTTTCGCCTGGGGCGCCAGCGCAGCTGACAGGTGGCCTCTTGCCCGGCAGCAGAGGTTCTCACCAAAGGCAGTGAGTGCTCCCCCGAAGAGCACAGGATGCCAGTGGCAATTTGCCAATCTTGGTGTTCTCTGGCAAATGCCAAACGTCCTGCATGGTGTTGGGCTGTAAGCACAGCCACTGTGAACATCGGCCCTCATACCACCCTCATGGAGTCTTGTTCTGACCGTTATGGAGCAGTCACATGCACTTTGTGGGCGCCGCTAGAGGTCATTTTGCAGGGCTCTGCGAGTGCCCCTCTCCTCTTGCAACAAGGGCGCGAGGTAGCGGTCCTGATGCGGTGTTGTCCTCCTACGGCCTCCTCCACATCTCCTGATGTACTGGCCTGTCTCCTGGTAGTGCCCCATGCTCTGAACACTACGCTGACAGACACAGCAAAACTTCTTGCCACAGCTCACATTGATGTGCCATCCTGGATGAGATGCACTACCTGAGCCACTTGTGTGGGTTAGTAGACTCCATCTCATGCTACACTAGAGTGAAAGCACCGCCAGCATTCAAAGTGACCAACACGTCAAGCCAGAAAGCATAGGAACCGAAAGTTGGTCGAGCACCTTGCATCCTGCAGAACCACTCCTTTATTGGGGATGTCTTGCTAACTGCCGAGGCTTTCCATCTTGATTTCACAGAAGTGTGATTGACTTGGAGTTCATTGTGTTGTTTAAGTGTTCCCTTTATTTTTTTGAGTAGTATATATGCTGAAAGTTATTTTCCTGTTTTCTACAGATTTCAATTTACTATCATTTCTTTTATTTTAGGCAGTTCCCTTCAGCCTGGATGGGGTTGCAAATTCAATACATACTTTATTTTCTGAGGAAACGCCAGTAGTTGTTCAATTAGCTCCTAGTGAAGAAGTAAGTTTTGTTTTTGTTTTACAAAAGCATCAAAAATTAAATTATGACCTTTAAATGCTTTTGAGTAGAGATTTTTCTTTGAATTTTCAATATTAGGAAAGAGTTAGTTGAAGACTCTTATCACAGTGCAAGATTATAACGTGTAATGATGGTTCTTTCAGAGAGTTTATATGGTGGGAAAAGCAAATTCTGTATTCGAAGATCTTTCTGTCACACTGCGGCAGCTTCGGAATAGACTTTTCCAGGATAACTCCATTCTTGCTTTCCTTCCCCTCAACTCCTTAAGCAGAAACAATGAGGTAAGGTAAAACTCATTCAATTTGTCTTGTTTGGCAACTATTTTAAATTGATGTTATGTATGTTATAGAGTCCCATTTTGTCAAATCTATATTCTAGATAAGATCTGTTTCAGGGCATGGAATATTTATTACTTTATTTCAATTTTAATTAAGTGATTCATTTGTTAAAACAATGTATGGTTAAGTCCTGCTTTTGCTATGCATGCTAAATTAATATCAATTGATTTTGAGTATTTTTATTATAAATTGAAATGATTTTTCATTTCATCTTTTTGTATGTGTGCTTGTTTTTATGTCTACATGTTTATTTCATAGGTTGATCTCCTCTACCTGTCAGAATTGCAAGTTTTGCATGACATCACAAGCTTGGTAAGCAAATTCTGCAAACAAAATTCTACTATGTGGTTGACTGGATATTTTCTGACTGTGTAATTCTTCAGCTGGTTTAGAACATTTTAAATTCGAAAGAACAGAGAATGTGTATCTCTCCTCCGTGCTGCTGTGAGAGCCCAGGATGGGTTAGACTACTACTGATGACATCATCAAGCTGAGTCTGTCTTGTATAAAAGGAGCAGCCTGTGGGAGTGTCCCCAGCTTTGACTCAGCTTCTTTCGATGACAATTGAGCTGGTGTCTTTGAAAGCAGTTTTAGTCAGCAGCAAAAGTCAAACAGCGATCTTAGATCATTGGCACAGTTCCCAGGGACCCGGTGCAGCTGTGCCTTCAACAGCTCTCCTGCAATGCCGAGGATTTAACATTTTCAATCCAAGGGAGACTGTAAGTAAGGGAAAAGCCCTTGGCCCTCCCCTACAGCTCTCTGCGATTTCGGCCGCCGTGATCGTAAAGATCATATTGGTGATAATCGTGCCTCACAGCTGATCGAAAAAGCCGTGGTTTTCCCTTTCTAGCTGATTTCACTGCTTGGGGCTGTTTACAACCTAGGAAACAACTAACAGCCATTGTAGCCTGCAATTCATGCGAGAGGCCATTTTGACTGCTACCTCTTCCAACGCACGTGGTGAGCGGCCATTTTAGGTGGCTTCATCTACCAACAGCTTGCTCCTGTCCCCAAAAAGGGCCCTAATTAAGGTTACTGCATAAGCAACACATAGCAAGGGTCGCTTCCAGTACCTCTTGTGTTTGCTTGTGCCAACTATGAATCAAGACAAGATCCACGCAGAGCTTTCGGGCCTGGACACCCAAGGCCTCCAGACTGACAAAAGAAAAAAAAGGAGACAATGCACTCAATCTGTTCAAAGGGAGGTAGCGGCCAAGATCAGGGCCAAAGACTTGGGCCCCAAGAAAATGTCCCAGGCCAAACTAAAAACAGAGAAATGAAGACATGCGGCTTTGGAGAGGCAGCTCAATAAGACTATTGAGCAAATGAGGGGACAACTGCAGCAGGCTTCCCAGCCAGCCAATCCTCTGGTGGTTCAGGCAGGTATTTCCAGGGGGGTGGGGGAAACTCCAGCCCCTCTTAGCCACCTCCAGTCCTGGTCCCCAGAGAGGCTTGAGGACCAATTTGGCCTCAAGACTTGAGCAGATCGGGCCCCAACTTCATACAGGCTCCTTGGGACCTCTCTTCTACTTTGCCATCTATAGCCCAAAGTAGCTCTCAACCTAAACCAGAGGCTACTTTTACCCCAACAGTGGCAGGCCCCCAGATCCTCCATCAAGTGGCAGACCCTCTGACATCCACAATGTAGTCTCCATAACCATCAGACAGGGCCTTGCAGAAGGACTTCAACTCATCTTTAGGCCTTCAGACAGATCCCAGCCCACTTTTCCAGCCTACTCTCATGCCCAGATCCCCAAAAGGGGACTACCTCACCTTGTGGAGCACAGGGCCCCTCCTACCCACGCAGAATGGGATGATTTCGAACAGAGAGACTACACAGAACCATCTGAGCATAGCCCCTCTCCTGCATCTGAACAGGAAGAGGGAGAAATCTGGAACCCCAACCTCTCAGGAAGGAGAGGATCTGAGACCCGATCAATCTCCCTCAGCCACAGTATTCAAACCTGCCTTATTTAAAACCCTCCTCCACAAGGCACTGGTCACAGCCCAGTTGTCCTCGGAGGAAGCTGCCCTCGAACCTCAAGTGGTGCAATCAGGGCATGGGGATTCCCTCTTCCCCAAACCCGTTGTTCACTCAGAGGTCCTCCCATCCCCCATCATTTTTCTGGACTTAGTCAAGGAGCAATTTGCCTCCCCAACTGCAGGCCCCTGCCCATCGCCCCATGATAGGCGTTTTTACAACGTGGGCCCTTCCCTAGCTACTGCTCTTTCAGTTCCCTTGGTAGACGCCCCAGTCGTGGCTTCCTTCTACTCAGGCACTCCAACTGAGCCTGAGGACGTACTAAAGGCAGAAGAGAAGTGCTCCGAACCAACATTAAAGCGTAACCATCAAGCCTCTGCTGAATGAGTTTATCCCATACAGGCACTTTAAAATGCAGACTCTGCATTCTATTTTAGAGACCATTCGTGAGGGCGATCTTCTCTCTTCCATTGATCTCACAGAGGCTTACCTCCACATTCCCATCTGGCCTCATCATTGCCAGTTTCTCCATTTCTGATACCAGAATTCTCACTACCAGTATCAAGCCCTTCCCTTTGAGCTCTCATCGGCTCCAAGAGTCTTCACAAAGATACTAGCAGCATTGGTGGCTTTGCTCCGGTCTGTTCCAGTAAGGATTGAATGTTACTTGGATGACATTTTGATACTGTCATCCTCCACCCTCTCTGCCCACCGAGATCTACAAATCGCACTCTATTGTCTTCAGTACCACGACTTTTCCATCAACTCTAGGTAGAGCCATCTCTTTCCCACAACCAGATTGCTCCACCTGGGAGCTGTCATCGACACAACTCTGTGTCAAGTTTTTCTGTCTCCAGATTGAGGGAAGAACCTTACCAAGATCATTCGACAGGTTCAACATCAACACACTATCTCCCTGTCACTGTTGTCCAAACTATTAGGGAAAATGATCTCATGCATCGACATCATTCCATGGGCACAGCTACACTCCCAAGCTCTACAATGGTTCCTGCTCCTCTTTCAACGAGCAGGAACCAGCCACACATCTGCCAGGGTTCACAGACCCGTCGCTCTGCAGACCCATTGCTCCTTCAAGTGGTGGCTCTCCCCGGCCCTTTTGAAGGGACTCCTGTTCAAGGAACCGGACAGACTGCTCATCATCACCGATGCAAGTCTCCTGAGTTGAGGACCCCACATGGACGGGCACATAGCTCAAGGGATTTGGTCCTGGATGGACAGGACCATCCTTATAGACTGGCTGGAACTCAGAGCCATATATCAAGCACTGCAACATTTCAGGGACAAGATAGCTGGATACCATGTGCTAGTGTTGACGGACATTATGGCCACAAAGGCGCATGTCAACAGACAAGGGGGAACAAGATCCAGGGCCCTTATGAAGGAAGCCGAACAGTTGGGGCAGTGGGCGGAGAAACACCTGATGTCTATCACAGTAATCGACAACTCCCAAGCTGATTGGCTGAGCAGGAGCCTAGTCGACCATGCAGAATGGTCTCTTCCCCATTCAGGGATCTCCCTCAGGTTTGGGACCCTCTCCCCAAAACACTCAAATAAACAGGTTCTTCATCAGGTTTCCTTGTCAGGGAGAGGAGGGAACCAATGTACTTTGGAGCAGATGGCCCACTGGTCTACTCTACGCCTTTCCCCCTCTTCCCATCATTCAGGTGGTCATTTGGAAGATGTTGGATGAATGGGCGGAGCTGATTCTCCTGGCCCCCATTGGCCCAGGAAACCCAGGTTTGCAAACCTGGTGAACCTGTTAATAGCTACACCCTGGAGGATTCCAGACTACAAGATCTCCCTTCATCAGGGAGCCCTGCTGCACCCAGATCCCCCATGGTTCAAACTGACCATGTGGTGATTGAACAGCAACTGTTAAGAGAGGCTAATCTCCCAGAAAGGGTCATCCTTACTATCCAGGTGTCTCGTAAACCATCTACGACGCGCATCTATGATGCCACCTATTTTTTTGTCATTGGTGTCAAAAAGAGGGTCTCCAACATTAGCTGAGGTAGCAGATGTCCTCCATTTCCTTCAAGACAGCCTAGAGAAGGGTCTCGCACCTAACACCTTACGCCATCAGGTAGCAGCTCTTTTCCTCAGTCCTCTCCTGGGACTCATTTCCTTCCTTGTTTCACCACCTTTCAGTTCAGAGGTTTCTAAAAGGGGCTTCCAACCTCTGCCCTCCTGTGGTACACAGGTTTCCATCCTGGGACCTTCTCAAGGTACTCCAGGCTCTAACAGAACCTCCCTTTGAACCCCTCAGAAAGGTTTCCCTTCAATTCTTAACCCTGAAGGTAGTTTTCTTCATTTTCTTTTTTTCATCAGCTAGAAGAGTGTCAGAGTTGGCTGCTCTCTGAATAAGGCAGGACTTCTGCACCTTTCGCAACAATAGAGTTGTTCTCCGTCTAGACCCTACCTTTGTACCTAAGATTAATACCATGTTCCATCGATCCCAGGACATAGTGCTACCTGATTTCTGTCCCCTTCTGCACCACGACCTAGAGCGCAAGTGGCACACCCTAAATGTTAGAAGGGCGCTAGAACTTACATCAAACGCACTTTGACATTTAGAAAAACAGAGGCCCTGTTTGTGTCTTTTTCCCCTTCCCACTGGGGAAATAAGGCCTTACCTCCCACCTTAAGTAGGTAGATCAGGGCGTGCATCACACAGGCCTACAAAGCCAGAGCCCTCATGGTGCCCCAGAGCCTAACAGCACACTCTACTAGAAGTGCTGCGACTTCAGCTGCCTGGGCCACCCAGGCATCCCTAGAAGAGATTTGCAGAGCGGCTATATGGACATCCAGACACTACCGTCTAGACTCGTATGCCTCAATGAGTGTGGCCTTCGGCAGACAGGTTCTTCAGTGAGTGGTTCCAACTTCAGAGTGATTAATCAGACAAAGATCCTCCCAAGAGGACATGCAGGCTTTGGTATGTCCCATCCTGGGCTCTCACAGCAGCATGGAGGAGAATGGGCGTTGGTAAATTTACCTGAGAATGCCCTTTCTATCTATGCTACTAGAGAGCCCAGCCCCTCCCTTGTTTCGTCCGGACTATGGTAAGATATGTTATTGTTCAAGATTCTGTTTGGCTTTCAGAAACACTAATGTCTGTTAAGTACCTTCGCCAAAGCTGGGGACACTCCCACAGGCTGCTCCTTTTATACAAGACAGACTCGGCTTGATGATGTCATCAGGAGTCTAACCCATCTTGGGCTCTCTAAAAGCATAGATAGAAAGGGCGTTCTCAGGTAAATTTACCAACGTCCATTTACTGGCTAAAGTGAATTTCTTTTTCCTCCTTTTTGTGCGGGGGGGGGCATCAACATAAATACATGAACAGTGTAACATCTGAGTATCATTCATTTTGGGACAAGTGCCAATAAAAATAAAAATAATTTTTTACATTACTCAAACTTAAGTAATCATAGTATTAATATACATGTTTGTTTTAAAGTAGTTATTCAGTGATGCAATTTAACTGGTATAACAATCTGTTCGGTGACAGCATGCTTCGTACTGGTGCTCTATATTTAAAAAACCCAATTTTCAACTCAATTGCTTACCCTCTGCTGCATCCCCTGTTAGTAAAACAGTTGATGTGTGGCAAACCACTCAGCCACACGAATCAGCTGTGCTAAAAAAAACAGGAAATAAAGTACAGGAAACAGCAGGGGCAGGTGGGCAGGGCCAAATGGTCCGAACCAGTAGAATCCCACCCCTGTAGTTATTCAATATTTCAATGTTCCATTTTAATGCCAATCACAATGATATTTGAGTTGACATAGTAATGCCATCTTTCAACCTCTAATCTTTCCCTCTAGTTATTACTTTTATTTTATTATATAAAAATATGTGTGCTAATATTCCCCTTATTTCTTTTTTCTACCTCTATTCTGGCTTCTGGTCAGGCCACCACTACTAATCCTTGTGTTAATACACATGTTTATATTAAGATGTAATGCTTCATTATTTAATTATTCAATGTGCCATTCTCATTCCAATCACCATATTGTTTAAACATATTTAATAATATCATCTTTCAATCTCTATTTTTTCCATCTAGCTATTACTTGATATAAGAATATGTATTCTTATTTCTGCCTCTATTCTAGTTTTTAATCAAGCCATCATTATAGCAATAGCAGGGAATGTTGCCAGTCCCATCCCCGAGGGAGATACACCTGGTGGGACCCAGAAGAAGGTCCTTCTTTGTGGTGGCTGTGTCTCTCTGGAACATCATTCCCCCAGAGATTAGAATGGCCTTCACTCTAATACTCTTCCAGAAGGTGCTAAAGACCTGGTTCTTTAGGTCTGTCAGTGAGCCTGGGGAACCGAGAGTGGGATGAAACCCATTAAATGGTTCGTGTGATCTGCTGTCATCAGGATAGGGAGTTGGGGGTGATTGTTTATATTGTACTTTAGTAATTTATTTGATTCTTTTTGTTAGTTTTTATTGTTTTAAATATGGTTTTATATTCTGTAAGCTTCCTTGAATCTCCATGGGCAAATAGGCAGCAAAGTAAATAAATAAATAAATAAATAAATAAATAGCGCTAGCACTTCGGCTTATATACCACTTTACAGCCCTCTCTAAGTGGTTTACACAGTTACCATATTGCCCCCAATAATTTTGGGTCCTCATTTTATCCACCTCCGAAGGATGAGAGACTAAGTCACCCTGGTAAGATTTGAACTGCCAAATTGTAGACAGCAGAAGTAGCCTGCAGTACTGCACTCTAACCACTGCATCACCAAGGCTCATATTTTAGAAAAAAAATTAAAAATTTCTATCCATTTTAATACTTCAATTCTTATTCATTTTTTAGCTTCCTCCCATACTCCTCTCATGGATCCTTATCTCTATCTACATCTGTGTCTTCACTGTTCAGTCTAAACATTTCTCCCATGTCTATCCTCCTATGCTGCCAGGCCTCTAGAGCAGGGATCGCCAACCTTTTGGACCTCAGGGACCACCAAACTCATAATTTCAAATCCCGCAGACCATTATTATGAATTTTGACTGACAGTGGCTTGCTGACTTTGGTGGGAAAGTCAGTCCCATGTTCCAGAGCTGCATTAGTTACAGGACTCGCCTGGACATCGGCCTGCCATGGATGAGTTGCTCTGGGATGACCAAAGGGCCAGTCTTGTGACTACTGCAGCTCTGGAATATGTGACCGGCCTGTGTTGGGGTTGGAAATCACCACCATAGAGAGTGGCACCTGTAATGTGCAAATTTGCAAGTAGAACAATATGGAAAAAGCAGTGCAGCCCTCGCCAGCCAGGATAAGGTAATGGTGCTGTTGCAGCAAGAGGGGACTGGTGGCACAGGCGGGTTGAAGCGGCAATGGAGATGGCTGGAAGGTGCAGGAGCACCATACTACTTGCATTTGTGCAGCACTCCCGCACTTTCCAGTTCGTCTCTCTTGGCCTGGACTTTTCCTCAATGGCCGTGGGCTGTAGGTCCGGAATGGGGCATTGGCGTCGGTGTCAGTTTTTTCATCCCTCTCGATGCTCCGCTGCCCCCCACCCATGGCCCCAGCCATCACTGCCTGAAGGCACAGGAAAAGCGAGCAGAAACATAGCTCTCGCTGGGGTGAAAGAGCTGAGATCGAGGAAGGTACAGGCAACAGAAGATGCAAGCCTTTGAAAAGTGTCGCTTTCTGTTGCCTGTGCCTTCCCCAATCTCCATTCTTTCACCCCAGCGAAAGCTAATGTTCCTGCTCGCTTTCTTTTCCTGTGCCTTCCCTGGGGAGCGATGGCTAGGGCCATGGGGGGACAGCGGAGACGTCAGGCCTGCTCCCCCTACTTAGCAAGCAGTGCCTGGAAGAGCACAGAGAGTTGCAGGCAAGTGCTGGAGGGTCAGAAGACACACTCCTACGTCTCTTGGGGAATCCTCTTGTGTGGAGGCTGTAGGGGAGGATGTCGAGCCCAGAAAAGCTCAAGCTCTCTCCCGCACAAACAGGCTGCTTATTAGGATCCTGTCTTCCTCAGCGTTCTTTTGGTCTGGGTAGTCTGACCTTCGCTGCCGGCTTGTTACGGGACCAACGGGAACTCTGGATTGGATTGAGCTGAGTGCCTTAGAAGCCCCATAGTTTGCCTCATCGCTGTTTGTGCAGGCAAGAGCTCAAGCTTTTCTGGGTACAGTACTCCCCTCCTTCAGCCTCCACACAAGAGGACTCCCCGAGAGATGTCTGAGTGTGTCTTCTGACCCTCCGGTGCTTGCCCGTAACTCTCCATGCTCCTCCATTCATCAGTAGGTGGCGCCCTCAACTTAGGTTTCAGCGTTGTTTCAAATGTAACAAGTTATTTAATCCAATTTTAATTCAATTTATAAAAGCAAAGTAAATTATTCAAGTAGATAGTTCCAGTGTTTTAAAATGCCTTTCCAAAACANCCCCCCCCCCTTTTTTTTTTTAAGTTAGGGTCTAATAAAAAAGGAATCTTCTCACTCAGCTCCAGTCACTATCCATCTACACCACTCCTGCACTTTCTTTGTTGCCTCAGCTGTCCCAGGTTCACAGTAGCCATGATGGCTCCCTTTTCTCATCATGGATGAGAGGGAAGAAGCCCAGAGTTGAGCAGAAGAGTTGCAGCTCTCCATGACCTTCAGGCACCTCTTTTTTCTCCACCACCCCCACAGAGTGGCTTTAGCTCCTTTCGGAGCCCTCCAACTTGGCGTGGGAGCACAGAGACCCCGCTCCTCACGTCCAATCTTGTCACGACGTCAGCCGGAAGAATTGCTGAACTGGACTTCTTGATAAATTCCTGGAGAAGCAGAATATGGGATAAAAAATGTATCAATATGTTCCAGCACTTTCACTAAAATGGAATGTCATGCTGCCATGATTCTAGCTCTGCACTTTTTGTGTGTATAAAGGTATCTTTGACTTATGACCATCTCTAATGGTCCGAATTAACGACCACTTGAGAAAGGGTGCTTTATGTCCTGTAAAGCACTTCTGATCACATGCAAAATGTCAAATTTACCTTCCCCCACCACGGTATTGTGATCATGATCTAAGTATTTAGCAACCTGTTTTGTGCTTATGTTCGGTTGCCAAGCGCCCTGTGAACATGTGATTCCATTTGCTATCTTTGCTATCTCTGCTATCTAATCTTTGCTATCTTTCCCAGACAGTCAGTGGGGAAGCCAACAGAGAATGTGGCAAGCTGCTTCCACCAGCTAAAAGGTCTCTGTCTTGTCTCTGGGGGCTGTACAAAAAGGATCATGTCTTACGTTGCACCAGTGTGCACCTGTCATTAAAATCAACCATTAACGTTAACTTCCACCCCATGTATATGCATCTGTAGGACACAGGTTCTAGAAAACAATTAGTTAAAATATTGCTTTCTAAAATTGAAATGCCTACTTTTTACTTTGATATCCTGATAATTATTTTTATCTATTGCTTCCCAAGCTTTCTAGACACAAACATCTGGCCAAAGATCATTCACCAGATCTATATTCTCTAGAACTTTCTGGGTTGGAAGAAATAGGTAAAAGGTATGGGGAAGATTCACAGCAGTTCAAGGATGCTACTCAGATTCTTGCAGACTCTCTGCAAAAGGTTAGTAGAGCAAAAATGCTGGTAAATAATGTAACTTTTTCTTAATTTAGAATGTAGAAACAGGTATGAATAGATTATGCAATGCTTTATTGCTGATACCTGTTTGGTTTTTTTTCTTTTCAAATAATTTTTTTTTCAGCTTACAGTTGTTGGCCAAATAAAGATATAGTATTAATTCATTCTTCAGTCATAAGTAGAGGTAATTCTTGAGGTACAACAGGCCACATAAACATTTGAAATTATGACAAATACCCCCCCTCCCGAAAAGCTACATCTGACCCTATTTCAAAGTTATTGCAGCAGGCATGCAGTTGTTTTCCCTTATAATAAACCAAAAGGTTGCTCTGGTGTCCTTCCCCCACCCCACCTTTCTGGAACCCTGCAGCATTGCCTACTCTCCACATACCCATCATGTCCCACACTTAGCTTCTGAAGCTATCCAGAGTTCATGTTGTGGAAGGAGAGCAGGCCATTTGTCCCTGGGTTGTGTGGCAGGAATCCAAATGTAATCATTTTGTCCTGCCCATTTGTGGGCAGGACAAAATGTAGGCCACTAGAGAAATTCTTCATCCTGCTGCTTTAGATAGGTTTGCATAGTGCTACAGAAGCTTCTCAATGCTACAGAAAGTTTCTGCAGCAGTTTTGTAGTGGTGGTGGCTCTACTATTGCCACCATTTTGTCCTGTTCATTTGTGGAGGGGAGAACCCACCTAGAATTGAAGAAATATCTCCTGACAGAACAATCAATCAGTGAAGTTGCAGGTGCTCTATCACTGCAGCTTTTAAAGAAGAGATTGGACAGTCATTTGTCTAAAATGGTATAGGGCATGGATGTCAAACTCTATCGCATCACAGGCCGGATCGTGATGTTTCCGACGTTTTTTGCCTTTACAGAACTGGGTTGGGCATGGCCTGCGTGTGATGTATTCGGCCTGCAGGTCACCACTTGGACAGTCCTGGTATAGGGTTTTCTGTTTGAGCAGGAGGTTGGACTAGAAGACCTCCAAGGTCCCTTCCAGCTCTATTATAATATTTGAGTTGTGTGCCTTTTCTCATTTGTATCTAATTTCAACTGGCAAATTCTGAATTTTGGGCTTTTTCAGTTTGCAGATGAGATGTACAACATCTACAGTGGGAATGCAGTTGTAGAAATGGTAACTGTGAAGACTTTTGATACTCCCTTTGTGAGAAAATCCAGATCTATTCTACAATCCACAGAGGTAATGCAAACATTTGCAAATTTTTTGGTAGTTGTATAATAAATCTTTATTTGAAAATTTCATGCATTTCAGTGGAGTAACTAAACAGAAAAATGCAGAGTATTAATGATAACCTGTTTACTCTGGGCTTTATTCTTTATTTTTTAGCCATAAATCTTGGAATAAAAAACATAGTTGTAAATGCACTTGAGTATAGCCACTTTGAGTCTCAGAATAATATAATGCAAAAGTTGAATAATTATTTAATTTGTCTATCATTTCTATTTTTGTAATTTAATGATTTGACAATAAATATAGCATTTTGCTTTGAACCTCAGAAATTAGGAAAACACTTGATTTACTGAAATTCTTTGTCACTAGATTTCCAAATTACTTCTGTGAAGTTTAAAGCAAATTTAAAAATAATCTAAAATCATAGATTATTGATGAACTTATAAAATTATAGAAACATATCTTATTTTCCAAACTTTTTGTTGAAATTTTTCATGAGGTGAAACATGCCCTTAATTCCATGAATTTCACTGGCTTGTAAAGGTTGTTTGGTTTTTTATGTTGAAAATACTTCAAAAGGCCTGAACACTGGGCTAAATCTAACAGATTGGGGTTCGGCAGTGGTAAATACTGTATGAAGCTGAACCTGGGTAGGAAAAAAATCAGATGCATTGGAACTTCATCACTTAGCAGTGCATGTGAGAAAGCTGTAGGAATCCTGGTGGTCCACCAGTTGAGTGTGAGTAAGCAATGTGCTGCAATTGCTTAGAAGACCAATACAGTCTTGGGCTGCATTTATGGAAACATTGCATCCAGATCACAGAAGGAAATAACTGTGTTGTTTAGACTAGACATTGTTCTTTGTCTAATGAGTGGCAGCTTGTTTTTAAAAGGGCGTGAAAAAAATGGAGCAGGGTTAGGGGATATTGAGGGGTCTGGAAACTAGCCCAGATGAGGAACTGGATATATTATACTTTCAAAAGGTAAGATTATATGGAGATTTTACTGTGCAGACTGTTCTCTGTTAAAGAGGCAGGACAATGACCAAAAGGTTGATATTGAAAGAAGTTAAGGCTGAACATTAGAATGAATTCTGTAAGGGTAAAAGCTCCTAACCAGTGGAACAATCTACCTAAGCAGTTATAAATTTCCTCCTTGGCAATTTTCATATAGGTGCTAGATAGCTACTGATCAGGAATTATTTAGTAGATTCCTAATTTGGATTAAAATGAAGATTCTTCCAACTGATACTTAATAACTTACTAGGAACAAATTTACACTGAATAAATTGCACATTGTTTTACAGTTAATCTTCTAGAATAGTCCTTGTGTTTCTTTATGGTTTATTGTACATGCTTACTCATTCCTTTGTTCTTGTTACAGAGCAAGCCAGAAAATCCATATAACCTAGGATATGCATACAACTTTAACTATGCTGTTATCTTCAATATAATTTTGTGGATCATGCTTGGACTAGTGATAGCTGTGATTGTTATCTCCTACAATCTGTGGAATATGGATCCAGGTTATGACAGCATCATTTATAGAATGACCAACCAGAAAATTAGAATGGACTAACCTTCAAATGCAAATCTAATAGGAGAAATGCTTCTTCAGTATTCTGGCAAAATTCAATATGGACTCTTCATAGTGTAAATATTTTTATGAAGTATACATTTGTTTTGTGAGCATATATTAAAGGGTAATTGTGGGTGTAGCCAATGTGCAGAGTTGAAAATTAGCAGTACTACACAACCATGAGTTAATTCCAATTGAAATATATATTTATTCTACCCTGTGTCTGCAGTGTGCATTTTGCTGTAGGGGTGCTTGTTTATATCGCTTATGACTAATATTTCATCAGTGTTCTTATGCTGAAACTTTAGAATGTTTTCTTGAACTATGTTATAGATGAATAAAGTAATTCATGATGTAAATATTTCAAATTTTAGGATTTTAATCCTATTAAAGCTTGATTATCCAATGTAAAAGTTTCTTTAAGCAAAGGTACCTTTTTAAAATACAACCCTGCTGTACATTCACCCTAAATGTTTATTCAAAGTTACTGTGTTTCTTAAAATAATGAAATTATCTGAAAGAAGAGAAGTACATAGTGGTGCAACATCTGTATTAATAATTGCAGGAATGTAGGATCTTGTGGTATTTATGAGTAGTGAATTCTGATGAAAAAGTCAGTTATATTCTATGTTCTTTTGTCATGTGATTAGTTAACCAATGTTCTCTACTTGACATGATGCATTTCAGTTCCTGACATATGCTGAAAAAAAACCAAAAAGGCTGATATTTGAGTGGAGTGTTTTATTGGGCATCAAATGCTAGGTATAACCATAGCACTGAAGATGGCATAGGCCTTGACGAATCTGCTTGCAGTGCAGAATTAACATTAAACAAATGTAATGGCTTGAGATGCTTGAAAGATTGTTGTAGGGTGGATCAAGTCAATTTAAATCGTGATTTAAATCGTGTTTTAAATCACTAGTAAAAAGGCTTGATTTAAATCAACTTGACTTAAATCATAATTTTTAAAAAGCAACTGTCATCTCTGTCCCACAGTGGCTTCTCCTCTGACCTACTGTTGATTCACCAATAGTCCCATTCACTTTAATGGGATGGCTAGTGATGCGGCAGTGACACAACAAGGTGAGGGATATGGCAGGCAGCAGGTGAGTGGATGCCCACTAACAGGTGCTGCCATGATAGATCTGAAAAGACAGGCGCTCTTTAATTTATAAGCTGCTTAGAAGATTTCACTTTCATTTTTACCACTTGCCTTTCCTCCTCACACTTAAGAGCCTGGTGGTACAGATGCAATTCTCTTCAAACAACCATACAGTTTGTAGTGTACATAGATTTTCAAAACAATGGGATAAAGGAATATTCCTGAACTTTGCTTTAAGATTTATTTCATGGTTATTGTGAAATTGTGTGAATGTATCCTTGCAATGTAATCTCAGCGTGCAGAGCTTAGATTCATTAAGTTTACAAAAAAATGTAAGTATTGCTGAAAATACAGCCTCATGCTACATAACTAAGCTCCATTTCATGCTGAAAAAACTAAATTATTAATTTATCTTAAATAGAAAACTATCTTTTGGGTTATTTAAATTGCCTGAAACTAGGGAAGCTATTCACTGCACCAGCAGACACAGGAAAAAAGAAAGGGATCGCAATATATGGTAAAGATGATTTGAAATCAGAATTAGTGTGGTCAGACCCTGAGGGAAGAACTTTGGTTTTGCAGATCTGGATTAATGATATTTCAATTTTGTTAGTAGTAATTTATGCCCCAAATGAAGANAGGCCTTTTCAGCATCTAAGAACATGAGTGCGATTTGTTTCTCGGGGTGGGCTTCGTAAAATTCTAAAATATCTAATACTGTTCTTGAATTATTGATATGTAAGGAAATGATGAAAGAATTAAATTTGGTGATTTATGGAGAAGACTATATCCTGAAAAAAAGCAATTTAAATTTTATTCCAATCCGCATCAAATATGGACACGAACTGATATGGCATGGATGAACGGGGAAATAGCAAATGAGATAAAAGAAACTGATATATTACCAAATGAATGGGCAGACCATAACCCAATTCAGATAATATGGAAAGGCAGGAAGAAACTAATTGAGTTTCCATATAACAGGTTAACTTGACTTGATGTCTCTGGTGATCTATGATGTTTTTATCCTCTTTATGAAATTACTGAGCTCAGATTTTAATAGCACCAAACAATGGCATTAATTTGAAGCATTAGGAAGGAAAAAAAATAAATACCATGTATATAAAATGAGCTAATTTTATTGCATTACAAATAAAATAGAGAAATGGAACTGTATAATGGGATAATGCAATGTGTCAGGTAGTGCCATCTTAAAACAATAAGAATCCAAAAATCCCTCCCACAAAACATTAAATATAGTTTAACTAGAAGTAAGAATCAAGAATTATATATAAGTGACACTATAAATGTTTTCCCATTTTTAGTCTTACACAGTTATTTATGTATAAAAGTTAAAAAAAAAAAATCCCAGAGGACTTAGAAAGGCTTAGTAAGAGAGAACCATGAATAAGCCTCAGTAAGTTTCCCACTGAAACTCTGATATTTCAAGTACCTTTCACAAAAGATAGAGGAAGAATCATTTCAAATAATAACATTTATTAATGTTATTAATAAAGAATGATTTCTAAATCTGCAGAACAGTTTTAATATGTGCTTACCCAGGTGTGTGCTCATTTCATACATAATTCCACTATTTGCAGTAAATGCAAGAGAATCAGATAAATACAATAAAAATTACATCTGAACAACAGGTTTTGAGAATGGAATTACAAAACCAGGCAATGGTAATAGGGCACATTGGTGCTGCATCTATCACAAGTGTTTTGTGCCAAACAACATTTTTAAAAGTGAAATATTATTTCCAGTCCATTGAAAAAGAAAAAAAATCAAGGACACTGTCAAATAATAAATGTGCACTCTATTTTACAAAAACAAGTGTTTCACTTGACCTGAAACAGAATTCTGATACCAACATGCTTCTTTATGCTGTTTTTTACTTAATATTCTATGTAAAGTACAGTTGCATCTATCAGTACAGATTTCCAGAATTTCCTACCATCTAGTAGCTTATGTGGAACATGTATTTTCTATGTGAACAATTTTTCATATACAATGAGAGATAAAACAAATTTATCAGATCTTTTTAGAAAAAGTTGACTTTAAATTTTGAGTGAAGTGTATTGCCATTTCAGTTCTAATATTTAACTGACACTATTCTCAATCTAGTCTTATCATAGTTCAGATTTTCAATAATATGCCAACTTTGGACATGTAAAAATAATGTCACAGCATAATTAATCATATGTAAATACTACAATTGCCTTAAAGAATTGGATTAGAAGAATACAGAGGAATATAATTATTATGATTTAGAACCTATGATGGCTATAAGCCATCTCTTCACAGAAAATCATTGTTAAAACATACAAATAATTTAAAAACTCCTGAAGAGGCACAGCAATTTTTACATAAATAAAAAGGAGCATTGAGAAAAGTAGAAAACATTTTCATAATAAATGTGCATCATCAGTGAAAGAACTGCTATTTGATACTCATAAACAACAATGCAGACATCAAATTAATTAGAATAGTAAGAAAAAATGGCAACTGAGAAATAACCTTGCTTATTCACCTATGGAATAGAACAGAGAGAAAAAAATCCAAGATCCTTTATATATTTACAAATTCCTCAGTTTGATGATAATGGTTTCATAGTTCAGTTTGTAGCAACATGACAAATTTCACTTTAGAAACACAAATAAAATGCCCAGCATAATCCACCCTCTGCTATTCTTCTCTATTGTAAAGTATTATTTTATAGGGATGGCACATAAAAATAAATACACATATTTTGTATTTCCATAAAGTAAACAATAAAGATGAAGTAATGTCTTATTTTAGGGCGAGATTATTCTCTCTGTTTCTTAGCCAAGGAAACTAGCATTGTCTGAAGACATTTCTATGTCTTCATAGTACACGGAAACCTGGTACCTTGCCACTGAAATGGTACCTATATATCTTGCATTTGTGTAATTTTGAACTGCTAGATGGAAAGGAATGGAGCAAGTAATGAGAGCTCATGCCATTGCACAGCTCTTCTCTACAACCCAGGCTGTCAGCTTTCCAGCTGACAAACTCGGTATCTTTTAACCATTGAGTCTTTGCATTCCTCCATATGATGCAATTCTTTTTAAATTATTATCACAGTGATGTTCAAAAAACTAAATAGCCTTTCCTTACAAGGAGAAACATATAATTAATGCAGGAAAAAGGCAAGACAAATAAAATGTATCTTTTTCATAGAACGTAATTCAAGATTTACATAGTAGTAAAATGAAGACAGGCCAAAACCTTTAAAAGTACAATACTTTAAACAATGTGTACAGTAAATGACATAAAGATTTGTTTGCCGTAAAATGCGAAAAAGGCTAGTGGCTTAGATGGTCCTTTTGGCATAGCACATGATTATTTGATGGGGTTTTTTGTCTTCCATAGTTTCCTCATCCTGTATAATCAGAAATAGCATACTTTGAATGCCATCAATTAAACAACTTGATCCAATGTTGTCCAAGAAACAGGCTTTTCTTTCACAGCACCGGCCTACTCAAATGGTATAATCTCAGAAACTTGTATGCCCCCCCATGCCATTATTTAAACCTGGTTTTGTTTCCCTCCCCCCCCCCCAAACTTGAGCAAAAGGGCATTTGTTTTTGTGGTGTTGATGATTTTCCTCCAGATGTTTGTTTGCCATATAGTAATCTTCAACTTGCATTCATTCATTTGGTGACCATTTGAAGTTACAATGGCACTGAAAAAAGTGACTTAGAATCAGTTCTCATATTTATGATCATTTGCAGCACACCCACAATGATCAAATTTGGGGTGCTTGGAAACAAAAAGTATTTATGATGGTGGCAGCATCTATCGAAATGATTGCCATTTGCAACCATTCCCAGCCAGCTTCTCATAAGCAAAGTCAATACTTTGGAAGCTGGATTTGCTTAATAACCACATGATTCATTTAACAATTGCAGTAATTTGCTTAACAATCATCGCAAATAAAGATAATAAAATCAGGTGCAGCTCACTTGCTTTGTTTAGCGATGGAAATTATGGTCCCAATTCTGGTCATAAGTTGAGCACCAGCTGTAGTTTCTGTATTATTGTGTTCTAAATTGTTTCATGTTATATGCCACACAGACTAATACATAAATAATAAGATGGTTAGTCAAATTTATAAAGAAAAATCCCGCCAACTAATGAACAAAGCAGCTATATTCAGGATTATTCTATGAGTTATAAATTGCTTTTAAAAGTACCAGAATGAGAGTAAGTTTCTCAGCACTACATTCCTTCCTAACCAAAATTTACCTTACGAGAAGCAAACAGAATCCATCTGATCCAGCAATTTTTTTGTTATTTTTCTTATACCTTTCTATTACATTTTTGTCACTACATATTAAGCAGACCCTAAAGAAAGCAATTGTTATTGCCGTTCTATTTATCTTTTTATTTTTTAATAAACCTTTTTTTCAAACATCAAAATATCATCTTTCAGTTCAAAAATATTTTGTTTCTCCAAAATGTACATCCTGTTATATAAGTTTTTTCTGTTAAAATTCCATTATGTTTGCAATTTTGTCAACTTATGTGATAGGCACTTGGGGCAAGTCATTTGGGGCAATTACACACAACCACTACACACCAATACTTTCTAGAGTTACTGAGTTGGGAGGGAGAGAACCACTCCTTCCACTATCCAGTCATTCATTCATTCATTCATTCATTCATTCATAAATAAATAAATAAATAAAGCATTCAAATTCTTACAGTCTTAGGTAAACTGCCCAATTCAGTTATGCAACCCTCTGGAGTCTATACATGTTATACCACCTGACTATTGCGTAAGCTCAGTCATAAGAGAAAATTGTTCCCCAGCCTTCCTCTGACCTGTTACATTACAAATACCACAGTTCATAGTCCATGTGAGGGTGAGATTTCAGTGATTAGTGGATTCTTATCATATGGGCATACACTCATAGGAAAAAAACCACAAATAACTGGAAAATGCTTTCCTTCCAAGGATATATAAGCAAAATTATGATATTCCAAAACTACTGAAAATGCTTTCACATAAATCTCATGCTAGAGTGGATGGCTATAAATACACAAAAATGGTAAACACATTTACATGAGAATAAATGTGAGTAGAAACCATGAATATCAAGTAAATTTCAAGACAGTATTTATAGTATCAATTGCATTTCAATAAAAAGTAACTGTACATGTCTGATCAAACAGATCTACAGTAAGAGTAAACTCAATAACTTATTGCTTCTTTTGGCCTTCTGAAGGGCTGTGAGGACCTGGTTCTTCCCCCAAGGATTAGACTAAGGTATGGGGTTGAACTGGGAAGATGTTTGGTCTGGCATCTAGGGGAATTGGGTACTTTTGTTTTCAACCATGTTTCATAGATAGTTGTGAGTTTTCTGGAGTCATTATAAGACAGGAGGCCCATATAAAGTCCTGTAAGTTAGTGAATGAATGAATGAATGAATGAATGAATGAATGAATGAAGGAAGGAAGGAAGGAAGGAAGGAAGGAAGGAAGGAAGGAAGGAANATGAATGAATGAATGAATGAATGAATGAAGGAAGGAAGGAAGGAAGGAAGGAAGGAAGGAAGGAAGGAAGGAAGGAAGGAAAGCAAGCAAGCTGGGAAATAACTGCATTAGTTTTTTAGGAAAATACAGCAACATCATATAGTTAGTTACAGTAACATCAAGCTTCCCATATGTTCCTTCTTTAAATTTCTGATAACTCTTCTTGTTTTTCAAATAAAACAGTTCACTTCATCTCCCACCTTATTTTTAAGAAACAGGAAGATATTTAACAGTATTTATCTACATTTTTTTTCTCGGAAAACAGGCCACTGAACTTAACATAACAATCTTTTACATATGAAGGTCGCTCACTGAGAAGAGGGAGTGGTCAATCTATTCTCCAAATGACCTAAGAACAAGACAAGGAATGGAAGATCAACAAAGAGAGAAGCAACCTAGAAATAAGGAGAAATTTCCTGACAGTTCAGAACAATTAATCAATGGAACAGTTTGCCTGGAGAAGTTGTGAATGCTTCAACAGTGGACCTTTTGAAAAGACTGTTTAGTCATTTATCTGGAATGGTATATGGTCACTTGCATAAGTAGGGGATTTGACAGGAAGATCTCCAAGGTCCCTTCCAATTTTGCTATTCTGTAACTTTTTGGTTATATATAAAATTGCTACAGCTTTATACACCACTGTATGTAAAGTTGTAGCAATTCAATATACAATCAAGAAGTTACAGATTCAGGTGATCTTTAAACTTCTTTTTAAACTTCTGTCACTGTTGTCTATAGATTACAGGAGACCAATGTGGCCACAAACTTATCTAATTAACATATTGCCAAATTCTACCTATAAACAAGTATATAGGATACCACAAGCTCATTTAGAAGAAATAAAACAGGAAATTCCAAAATACACCACTGGACTTCTTGGTGCTCCCTGACCTTGGTTGTTTGCTCACAGACCTTTCTTTACCACACTTGGTAACATCATCAGTGCTGATCATGTATTTACCTCCAACCATATCCCTGGTAATGTTTTCCTAGATGATCAAGCACCTGATGAAATCTACTTGGGTTAACCAAGCTAAAGCGGTTAACCAGACTAAAGCTATTTAATCCTCCATCACTTCGAGACCAAGTGGTCAAACTTTGCCCAGCAATTGAGGATGTCCGGTCAAGTATTCCGCGGTTCCAGGCACGATCCCTCCCAATTTTAAGCGGAAACGGCCGCCTTCGGATCCTTTGTCTGCAGGGCGACTCCCTCTATTCACCAAGTACAAATCATCACTTTGCGGCGTAGTGAGAAGAGACAACGGGCATGTCTGAATGAATTCTCTTCGCTGCCTCTGCCCCCACGTGTCCCTTGCTTGCCGCGCCTAGATGTAGGTCACCAAAACAACGGCCTCCAGCTGCTTACACGTGTCAGTCCACACGGTCTCCCACCAAGACTGCCCAGCGCAATTATGCAATCTAGGCATCTCAGCAAACCAGAGCCAATGAGGGCGCGCCTGGCACCGAACGTAAACAAAAGAGCGCACATGGCTCAGCCGGTCAGTCCATGTGAGACGGTGGAAAGGAAACAACCGATAGGAAATAATGGCAGCAACTGTGGGGAAGAGGAACCGGCGGCAAGCCCAAACCTGTCTGCAAAACCAAAGTATCATAGCCTTGCGATCCCAAGGAAAGAATTGGATTCGGATCAAGCTCTTAGAAAGGTTTTTTTCTCGCCAGCCCCCTTTCCCATAGCGCGTTTTGTTGTAAATGAATGGACTGATAGCCATTTTTTCTCCCACTCCTTCTTTCTCAATCCACTAGTTTATAACCTCCCATTCCAAAGCCGGAGTCTTCCCTTTCAGTCAGCACAAACCACCAGCCGCTTTCAAATCTCATTCAGCCATCTCAGCTCCAACACCACAGGTGTTACTCTGTGTCCCTTTGCTTTTGGAACAGAAACGCGAAAATAAACTAATAAGGCGACCTTCGAATCATTTAGGATCAAAACAGTGGCCGAAACTACCATCCTTAGTAAAAGTTGCTTAAAGTATAAACTCCATCTGTCCAAACTTTCTTGCTCTAATTATCCCCTTGGCCAAACGCTATGCCCCCCCCCCTTTTGGGGGGGCACCTATAATTGAG
The DNA here is from genome assembly GCA_004320025.1 of Laticauda laticaudata. Classification (NCBI taxonomy): domain Eukaryota; kingdom Metazoa; phylum Chordata; class Lepidosauria; order Squamata; family Elapidae; genus Laticauda; species Laticauda laticaudata. Next base: position 72,787 of record BHFT01001609.1, read on the forward strand.
GAGTTCTATTCCAATTAAGAATCCACTTACCGACACTCAGCTCCATGCCTGCCTTTTCTTCTCTACCAATAACTTGCTGCCGAGGGCTGTGATTTTTTTCAAAGGAAAAGGAAGCAGAACGGACTGCGGCTGGGCCTTGAGGAAGAGCCTCCTGACCTACCGACTTAAGAAGCCCACCCCGGTGTGTCTCTGGTGACAGCTTCGAAGGGCTGCCGGGTCGCACGGTGCAGGAGGGCGCTCTTTCTAGGTCCCTTTCCTCTGCCTCCCACCTGCGTGCGGATGCAAAAGTAACCACTGCGGCAGCTGTGCTCATGGGAGGTGTACCCGCCTGCCCTATGCGTGGAACTGCCTCGTGCGCTGTTAGGCGGGAGGAGATGAAAGGGGCGCAGAAGCCGCTGCCGAGCCTTCCTGAGGAAGTTTATTGCTGAGTTTGCTCCTTGTCAAGGCAGTTGCGGCTGTTTCCTCCACCCCTTGACAACAGGGCAAGAAGAGTCAGCGGGAGTACGGCGCTGACCCACGTGGCTGCACCGCCATCCTTCCTTCCCGTCCCCTACCTGCGCCTCACTCGCTCTGCGTTGTCCCTTGGGCGTATTTCACCTAGTGACACAGTTCCTTCTTTCTCGGGAGGCCGAGAGGAGGGAGAAGTTAGAAAGAACAAGCTGCTCTCACGTGTAGCCCCACGTGGTGAGGCGGATCTCTGGATCTTGAACTGCACCAAAAGAATAGAGAAACGGTCTTGCCGGTTTCTTTCTTCCAACCGCCCCGACATAGACATTTCCTTGAAGTTTGGACTTCTTTCCTGGGTCAGAAAGGAAATTTCAGTGCTTTCAGCCTCTTGAAACTAACTGTACTGTAGTAACTGGACTTTCTTGGGTTTTTTTTTCCTCTTGAAAATTTTTCGTTTCTTGTTCAAGAAGCTTCTTCAGTTGTTTTCTTCAAAACAGAAAGAAATCAGTAAAGTCCAGTTGCCTTTTGGAAAAGCACCTTTGGTCTCGTCTTAGGGTAATTATCAACTGGTTTGGGGAAGAGCTTTCTATCTTAAGTACTTTATCTGACCACAGTTATCTTTCTCATAAAGTTTTCACCCATGAGTAAATAGCAAAAGACAGGAATAACCATTGGTTTTGATTCCGATTCTTAGGATAAATATATACTTAAATATATTCTTAATATATAAATATATTTACAATTATTTATATATTATAAATATATTTATAAATATATTCTTAGGATAAATATAATATATAAATACTCTTCATTATAAAACCTAATACATTCTGTGAGGTGGAAGCAGATAAAAAAACTACCAAAAGATTCGTTGATCCAAGGAAAACAAGGTTTTCGTGTCTGCAGAGACGGGTTCCCCTGCAGCATTGAAATGAACACAGAGCAAATTCAGGCAGGCATTTTTTATACCCTATACTGTGACCCTGGTACCGAGGGCTTGGCTCAGCACTTTCTGTTTCAAAATTGGCACATATATTTTTATGAACGGTTCATACTATGCGTCCCTATCTAGCAAAAGCAGTTGCAAACGGTTTCTGACATCGCAGCACTTTATTACAATTCCCCATTGTTCTAGCCTTATGCTTGTTTTTTCTCATTGTGCACGAAACTGGAACCCACTTTTCTTATTTAGCAGAGCTACTGAGTTTGAGACACACTTCCTTATTTAATTCAATGGGTGCATCCAACATGGACGTTTGGTTCTGCTCAACAATCCCCGCGCTTTTTCTTTTTCCACTCTTCTCAAACTTCAATGAGCAGATCCTTCCTCTTCTTTCGAGTTGATTTTCCTGATACATCAAATTAGAGGTTCTGCTTCTGCTTTCTTCTCAAATTTTGACGCCAAGGATTTCCCTATCTTCCCACACGTTATTGCGGACCAGGGAGACACTGAACACAACAACACACAATACACAGCATATAATTAATCAATATAATTCCCATTATGGTAGATCTAAACCAAAGTGGAACTGGGAAACGAAGACCACTAGTGCCTCCCACAGGTCTGGCAATGAGGGTACCTCTTTTGTGATAATGGATTAGAACGAATATGTTCTTCCATTGCTTTTTACTGTCTTTGTAATATTGGTGTAAATCATGGATGTATTACACAAGCAATGTGAATGAATCAGAGCCTTTTGTAGCTAATACGATGTCAAAGCATACCTATTTTTGTAGAGAACATGTCTACTTTAGAAAGCTCGGTGTTGTCATTTTAATTATTCTTTATTGTATCATTGTAACATTCTAAACCGTGAAGTTTTTTTAGAAATATGTATATTCTGTAGTTAATGGCTACTCCAATGGTGTTATTATACATGGGAGATTGGGTCCAGATTCTCCAGTAAGGCCAGATTCTGAGTCCTCTTTTATTACGTATCCGGCTTGGGGAAGGCCATCAAGTTTATATCACATACCCGATTGTACATGTGCACTACAGTTTTCACCTGTTTATTCCTGACATGTGCATGCATAACCAGCAATTGGATGATGTTCAAGGAATGTGAGACATTCTTGAGAGATCCTTTATGAACACAATTGTCATTCCCACAGTTGTTCCCAGTCACCCGCAGTACAACATATTGTGAACTTCTTGATGTTTAATGTAAATTAGGTTGCAACAAATAGTCCCTCTCCAGAGTTCAGCCGACATCTCCATGGTGGTTCCCTCTGGCTATTTCTTCAAAGTTACCTTAGCAGCTGACCGTCCACTGGGATTGACGTCAAGGTTTCTCAGGTTCCGGTGCTTTCTTGACTCTGATGTAATGCGTCCAGCCTCCTTCCTGAGTAATGGACTGCAGATTTCAGTCGTCAGTAAGTACTGATATGGACCTTCCCAGGTTGTTGCAGTTTTTCACTTCTCAAGTCTTTATCAGGACCCAGTCTCCAGTCTCATGTGGGTGTTGGCTAACCAGCCAAAAGGTGGTCATTGCACAACAGCCCTGTTTGTGAAGAGAAAGGCAAAGACCGAGACAGTGCCAGCAAAATATTCCGAAGGAACAAGTCCCCCGAAGTCTGGTATGGGATGCTAGTTTGGCCAAATAGGGTCTCCCCATCAAGCAATTTCCAAAGGAGAAACCCCGTGTCTTTCCCTTGGACAAGTTCTGACCTGAGCAGAGCTAAGGAAGATCTTTCGCAACCGCCCTTTCTTGGCAACTCTGAAATCATTTGTTGCTCTCCTGAAAAGACCAACTCACTAGGGGTACCCCCCATCTCTTTCTTGCGTACGCTTTCTTATTTACTTTCAAACAAATCAAAATTTCCAGGCAGATGCCTCGAGCTACCATCACATCCTCAACTCCAATAGTGAGGTTAACGGACATGAACCAAGGCCCCCGTTCCCAATGCCCTCCTTCATGAACTCTCCAATATTCCCCTCATGACAAGGGGTGACACCACCTTGACTCCCTCCAATGGTCTTCCCATCCCTCTGGGGTTGTTGACAATCTCTTTCTCACTCCAACTTTTCCTTTTTTCTTGGCTTCGCATTCCTCCCTCTCGTCCTCCTTTCCAGTATTGGTATAGATACCATTCACCAACTCTATCTCCTCCTGCAGCTTCTTCACCCCATTTGTCCGCCCATCCGGTTTTCCCACAACTCCGGTGTTTCCCTTCCTGATGTGCTGCTCACTAGGACAATTGAACTCGGCAGGGGAGTTGCAATGCCTCTAAGGCTGTTCTTTTACACTGCACTTGCTCTTATTTGCCTTCCCAGTCTGCTTGAATATACCCTCTTTCTTTCCAAGATTTTCCCAACTGTGTGCACCACCCCCAATGCATACTTGGAATCAGTCCAAATCGTTACTTTCCATCCCCTCAGCCAATTCCAGGCCTGGTCAGGCAAGCAATTCACATTTCTGGGCTGAGCAATGCAGCTGGGAGTGACCCTTTCTCTATACCTCACCTTACCCCGTACTATTGCAAACGGTCCAGAATTTTTCGCTTTCCATTTCTCACCCTGCTAGATCCCATCTATAAACCACTTCTTCCCCTCTCCAATGGAGTCTCTTCCAAGTCCTCTCTAACCTTTGTTCATGAGATCCACTTGCAATAGACAATCATGGTCTTTCCGAGTTTCCCACGCCTGCCTTCTCCCCTCCATGAATTCTGCTGGATTTACGATTCTTGTTTTTCCTATTAAACCACATCAGGACTGGTCTCAAAAATGGGTTTCATACTTCAATATCCTCCCTCGGTCATACCAAGTGTAAGCCAGCTGGCTCAACACTGAGTTGACCCCTGAATGAGGCAATGCAACCACAAAACTCCCCCAAAGGTTAACATTTTTGCTTCTCCAATCCACTCAACATCGCTGTTGCTGCCACAGGCCTGAACACAAACTGGCCATTCCTTTCACAACCAGCTCAAACTCTTGCTTAGGAAGCTACCGGCTGGTACTGCCCCCCTCTTTGGCAAGGACCTCAAATGCTTGTTCCCTTGAGCCACCGCCACATGCAAATGAAAGGCGGTAGTTTTCAGGTTGGCAAGGCTAAAACTGGAGCGGTTGACAAAGCCTTCTTCAGCTGCTTCCACATTTCACTAATCTCCCTCCTCCCATTCTTATGGTGCTGCTCCCTTTCCAGGCAACTTTCTATGCAAAAACTGTGCGCAACACTGTTGAATTGGTCTATCCAGCATTCTAACAATACCCAATTACCCTAACGCTTTCCGCCCTCTGTCTTGTTTCGGGAGAGCCAAGCTCATGATCCCATTTCACCTTTCAGGGTCCCAAGGATGCTTACCCCCTGCTGAATGTAATGTCCCAAATATTCACCTTTTTTCTTCAAACAAACTGAAGCTTCTCTTTTGAGACTTTCAGCCCCTGTTTCCTTCAGCGCCAATTCAACAGACTCACAGAAGCCGCATCTCGACTTCCTTCTCCTTTCTCCCCAGTTAACAAGTCATCCACTGTAATGAATTAGGGTTGATTCCTTTCTCTCTCTCAAATGACACCAACTTTTTCTTCCAATGCCTGTCGAAACACAAAGGGCTCTCGTATATCCCTGAGGAAGTACCGGTCCACCTCACTGCTGTTTCCTTCCACTCTCAGGCATCAATTCATTCAAAGGCAAACAAGTCTCTACTCCCCTCCCCAAGGGCACACCCAAAAAGGCATCCTTCTCAGATCTAATTCACAGTAAACCATTTGTTTTTGGCAGGGATCCGCCCGCCAAGATTGGTTAGGGATCAGGAACCAACTGGAATCTAGGAACCACTTCTCTATTGATCTCTCCTCAAAAATCATTATAACCAATCTATATCTTCATTCCTTTTTTATCTGCTAAATACCGGTGATATTGAATGGGTGACATAGTAGGTTCCACAGTCCCTGTTTTCAATAATTCTGGTCAATCATGGTTTCAACCTTCGCTACCTCTCTTACTCAGAGTATATTGTGGAGTCCACAGTTTAGTTATTCCTGGTTGTATTCTGATCTGAATGGGCTGTATTTGCCATCCTTACTAAGCCCTTCACACTCGCTTGCCACCAACATGCTGATGATATCTTTCTCCTCATCTTTCCATTGTTAACGATATCACATGCGAACTTCTTCCTTCTATCCCACATTCTTATTCCAAAGAATATCCAACTAAAATCTCTTCCTAGCAAGTTCAGGCCTGAATCCAGAATAATACAATATTTTGGTTTTCAGTAAACCACATCATTCATTCCAATCTCACTTCTTCAAAAATCTTGACCTCTTGGGATTTCCCACTCAACCCGCAACCACCTTTAAAGTCTGCTTTGACCTGCATTCATCCTACACGGATCGCATACGATGTTCGGCTTGCGCCAAGTGTTTGATCTGGAACAGCTTGTCCTGATGTCAGGAACCCACTTAACACATTTCCAAATGGCTCCCCGCAGATCCCATCTTGGGGAGCCGAACCTCCTAATGTATAGGGCATGCTTCGTTCTCTCTGGGGTTTTGGGACATTCGCGTGCAAAATGTCGCCCTCTTTCCCGCATCTGGAGCAAAGTTTTACTCTGGACGGCCATTGTCTGGAAAATTCAACACCTCAAGTTGCCCCCCGGACCTTCCTCGGCCTAACCGGGGTCTCCACTCCTGCTGGGAGAGCTTTCAATCTCTCCACCTGGCCGTCGGATCTGACATCTGGGTCTCCCTGTTTTTCCCTAACTTCATTCTGGCTGCCGTTTGCACAGCACTACCATCATCTGAAGAACTTCTGTTGGTTTGATCTCGTTCACAAATAAACTTGTTGGGCTGCTCTCAAATATCAAATCTGTCATGCAAATCTAATGTCCATCCCTCTTGTCTCTGGATTCTTTTTCTGGATATCTGGCCATGCTTTGGTGATGAATTGCAGTCTTCAGGAGAGTCTCGAAGGCAGGGGTTCTGGCTCTCAACTCCGGTAGATTGGTTAACTCCTTCAGGGCCGAGCACAAGAATCCCCCGGAGACTCAGTTCCTTTCCTTGTGTTTTTCAAATGCTTTGGTCCAGTTTTTTTCACTTGAGGGATGGCAATTTAAATTCCTTCATATGAACTTCATGTGTTTCATAGTCTCTCATGTGCTCCCTATTGAGCTTATTATTGATGTGTCCAATTTGGATCACTATGGGAACTTTGTGTTCTGCAGCCACTGCTTCCCTGTTGCCCTGCATGTCCTATCCCAGGCAGGCCATTGCTGCCTCTCTAAATGAGGTTCCTCTCTTGGGAGTTGAAAAGGTTGTCCAAAGAATATACAGTCAGTTTCGTTGGTATGTGTATTCATTGGCCCAAAAGACAATTCCAACTGCTCTGCCACTTCAAAGCATTCTCAATTGAGTTTCGAAGGGTCTTTTTCAGATCTTGTAAACTCAGCCAGATTTTATGGGACAGCGCACGAAAACTGTGTGACTGGATTTCCCCTGGCGATTCATGCCATTTTTGGTGACTTCTCTGACTGGGAAGGCGAACACGGGATTGGCCGAACCTTCCTCTAAGAGGCCAAATTCTCTAGGTCTTGTTTAATGAGCCAGTTCCCTTCTGAGTCATGATATGCAGGTGGAGGTGGAGCCTGGGCAACTGGAGCCGGCAGGGTGGTGTGGCTTAGGATTTTCCGGAGCCAGTGATGCCAGTAGCTCCCCGATAAAAAAACCTCCAGTCCTCAGTTTTCCGCTTTCTCCACGCTTGCTGACACTGTCCCTACTTCTGTTTCTGGTGAACTGACCTTCAAAAGTGAACATGATACCATCACCTCCACATAGGGTATTGCTCCTTTATCCGGTGTTTGACTATAATACTCTTTCAACTGAGTTAATCCAGTATGTGCTGGTATTCCCTTCGGGATCCAGTGGTAAGGAAACTCAGGGTCTATAGGGGCATAACTTCGGCCAGCTATTTTGGCATAGGTAGATCATTTTATTTTTTCTCTAGACTCCCGAGTGAAGTCCTCAGATGGGGGCAAACGACCATATGTTGTAGTAGTTGACCCAAGTGGGGAGCAGTTGGAATAGCCTTAATCGGGGTCTTTTCTTATCTCAATACCCATTCCCTCCTTGGAACGTCTCACACTGCTTTGTCGCCTTTCCCATTCTCCACGCTACACACCAACCAATCTCCAGCGATTCCAACTTGGCGATTTTACACTGGTCCTCCAGGCAGTCCGCTGGATCGCCAGAGTTTTAGGAGCAGTATATCCCTTCTTCTATTTCCGAAAGGCAACAAATTCACCTGATACAACCGCCTGGTTCTCCCGGAGACGAAAGAAGTGTGGGCATTCCCCACTTTCAGTGATCAACAACACCTCCAGAGCGTTCTGGCCGGCTTTCCTCTCTCTCTCTTGGTTTCCAAGATCGTCCCTGCTGAGTGCAGTTACCCCGGGATCTAACTGAAGACAAGGGAGGGGCCCCTCTACAATGGGAGGCGTGGCCCCACACTTACCCAGTCCCTTTTCTCAGTGAAATTCCATCGGTGGCCCTACACGTTGAACACCCGAAATTGGTGAGGTGGAAAGCAGAATAAAAAAACACCAAAAATTCGTTGATCCAGGAAAAACAAGGTTTTATTCAACGTGTCTGCAGAGACGGGGTTCCCTCAGGCATTGAATGAAACAGAGCAAAATTCAGGCGCATTTTTATTACCCTAAACTGTCCGCCCCTTGTACGAGGGCTTGCTCGACATTTCTTTCTGTTTTAATAATTGGCACTATATTTTGAAGGGTCATACTAGTCCCTATCTAGCAAAAGCAGTTACACGGTTTCTGGACATCGCAGCACTTTAATTACAATTCCGCCAATTGTTCTAGCCTTATCTTGTTTTTTTCTCTGTGTTGGAAACTTGGAACACTTTCTTATTTAGGCAGAGCTACTGAGTTTGAGACACACTTCCTTATTTAATTCAATGGGTCATCCAACATGACTTCGGTTCTGCTCACAATTCGTTATCATACAGGCTTTTCATGGATATGGTCTGGATCCAAATAAGTTAGATCAGGGTAGAAAATGTTGGAAGAAATATCCTCTGGGTTCAGTTCCAAGTGGGAAGAAAGACACTGGAAACATGGTGATTGCTTGGAAAGTTTAATGGGGGGGCAGGACCATATGGGCTGGAGATCCTGGGTGAAAAGGGAAGAGATGCTGAGGCTGCCTGGGTTTTATGCCTTCTGTTGGGCTCTGAATTTGAGCTTGTGTTCTGATTCGTGGCTATGCAGGGTTAACTTTGTAGGCTGTCTTTTGAGTCCCAGGCTTGGCTGACTCTTGCTGGGTGATAATCCGCGAGTGGATGGTGTAAGCAGGTAAGAATTTTTCAAGGTATTAAAAAACCAAGAGATTTATTTCAATTGCATCAATAGTGCAAATATTGTTTAAATATATTGTACTTAGAACAATTCCTGCCTAGTTTTTTATGTATAGTGAGCTGTCTGAAATTAATGAAGAAAAAGATCTTGGGCTCATAGTAGAGAGCATAGTAAAGATGTTACCACAGTATGCACCAAGGCAAATTCAACATTAGAAATAATTAAGAAAGGGATTACAAATAAAACTGATAAGAGTGAAAAATGTCCTTTTACAAATCTAAAGATGTTGGCATCTGAAATTCTTGTAGTTATGCTTGCCATATTGGGTGTGAAAAAGGGTATAATAAAAATAGAACTGAAAAAGTGTAAGCAAGTCCAAGTGCACTTAATCTTCTTATACTACAAATACTAGCGTAGGCCAAATAGGGGAAAAGACAACTAAGCAAAACATAGTTGAGGTAAATAAAGTCACACTGGGAATGGAAAAAGTGAACAGGGAGAAGTTCTCATCTCAGAATACTGGTCATCAGGTCATCTAATGACTGCAGTGAAGAAAGAAAATACTTCTTGTGTTATATAAGTAATTTGTAGAATTACAAATTCTACAAGAATTGTAGAATTATTGTAGAATATGTAATAATTTTGTAATAATAATTATCACTTAATAATAAAAAATAATTTCCACTTCAAGGAAATTAAATATATCAAACGCTGTTTCTTTTTGAGGCTTAGTACTACCTTAGGATTTAGGCTGGCTGACTTAAATACTAGCTGAAAATAAGATGATTAGAGTTAGGGTATTTCTCCATTTTGCAAGCACTTGAGAGGCATTGCATTGGCTATTATGCTAAATCAAATCAAGTCAAACATTTATTCAGTGTACAACATGTGTACAATTAAATTGAAGTGAGCCTCCCTTGGTGCAGCACCCCCCCCCCTTTTTTAGCTAAAGTGGGCATTATCTGATCCACGTGGGTTGTTCTTAATGAACTTTTTGTGTGATTGCAAAATATTATTTTTACAACATTCATTCTATCATAGTATCATTGCAGAATGACTTACTTTACTGACATGAAATATTTGCAGTAGAAATATAGTGATACAATTTGTTATCTTCACTAATTCTTCATGTAACCATTTTATTTTTAATAATGTTCCTTTTCTGAACATTCTTCATCACCTTAAGGCTAGGTCACACTGGCCGACGGATGCAAAACGTATGTAAAAAGGACACAGCGGACGAGCAGATTTTCCATCCGTTGTTATCCATTCTCAAAAGTGCCCCAAATTTGCATTAAAAAAGCGGACAACAACGGAAAGGAACGAATGTGGGGAGGATGTAGCGGGGATGTAAAGCGGATGTTCGTAGGAAGCCTAGCGGATGGAA
>BHFT01001610.1:0-29346 GCA_004320025.1 Laticauda laticaudata
TTGTTGTCCGCTCTGTTTATGCAAATTTGGGGCACTTTTGAGAGCAGATAACAACGGATGGAAAATTTTCTCGTCCTCTGTGTCCTTTTTACATAATTTTTGCATCTGTCAGCCTATGTGACAGGCCCTTAACATACTGTATGTTATATTGGATATAGTTTTTGCTGTGTTTGGCTTTTCCTTACCCAATTCATCCCAGTAAAAACTTTTTGTATGCATATCGCCAAATATATGATTTCTTGCCTGTACATGTCTTTCATATCCTCCCTCCTTTCTTCCTTCATTCATGCAGATATACACATATAAAATTTCAAATTTGCATTAAAACTTTGAGTCCAGAAATATGGACACTCATGCATTTCTGCCCTTCATGATCTACATTGGTGGTTCATTAAATTTTATTCTAAAATAAATTTTAAAAAGTCATATTGATTTGAGCAACGGAAGACTAGGAAGATCAGTACAAAATCTTCCTACAGATATGAGTACAAAAGAAATAGGGGTAAAGACTAGATTGGAAAGGATGTTTTTACATTGGTTAAAAGTAGAACATTGGCTGCCTAGAAGAGACATTGAAACAATATATATTTTATGATGCACACTATTTCTTAATTTCTTAATGAACAATGCCAGCAGAGTGAAAAGTCAGAGAAAATAGGCCAATAAAAATGGGACCTTTGAGAACTTAACTGTAATTATAAGATTTGGCATGGAAAGGTATCTTGGGAGGTGTTTCCTTTTTCATTGAAAAATCCCACTCGATTGTCCTTCAGGGATTGTACTTTTCAATTGGGAATCAATAAACATGATTGAAATGGAGTATCTGAACCCTTCTTCTCTTTTTTTCTTTCTCTGCTCTAATCCAGTGTCAATCTCAAGATTACAAGCCTCAAGATCAAATTGTCCCAAGTGCTCCATGAAAGTTCATTAGTTGGAAGGCTGCAATACAGAAGTCTTTACACACCAAGACAGAAGTGTCTGGTGAGCCAAACAAGGAAAACAACAAAGATTACCACACATACGATACTATTAACCATTATTTATTAAATAAAACCAACAACTCACATCTAAAGCCCATGTCACACTGCACCAACCGATGGAAAGAGGATGTAAAACGGACAGAAACACTTGCCATCCGTTGGTTAATGCGATTCATCCGTTCTGTACTCAAACTGCCCTCCGTTTTTCATCCTCTCTATCGTCAGCATCCGCCGTACTGAGGTTCATCCGCTGAAAAGTTTTGAGCTGCCAAAACTTTTTGAGGCAGAAAATGTATCAAACATTTATACCCACGAATACGTCCATTCTGCATCCGCAACGCAATATGGGGAACATCCGTTCTACATCAGTCCTCATGCCGTACAACATCGCTATATCCACTAGGCATCCGCTGCGCATCCGTGCAACACCAAAATCTGCTGCCCGCAGAAAACGGACACCAGGGAGGAAGCGAAGCGGATGGTGGAAGCGGACGCGCAGCATTAGTAGCATGGACGGAGAAAGGATGAAAGTGGATGCAGCTTGCAAAGAAAGCATTTAAAATGGAAAAAACATTCACAGAGGGGACCTATCTTGGATTATTTTAGGATGTCTGCAGGAGCCTAGAGGATGCAAAAGGACCCTAGTGGAGAACCTATATTACCTATAAAAAGGGGGAGCAACTCACCTGGATCTACTTTCTTGTCGCAGCAGCCTTGCTTGTGCAGACCTCTTAGCCTTCATCTGCTCTTGCTTTCCACAGCATCCATCATCTCCACATGGATCGTAACACAGTCTTTTGGTAAGCGCACATTCCTTCTGCAACAGTGCGAAGCCATCTATAAGGCTTCCTTTCACTGTTCTAACAGGCAGAAAAGGAGGCGGCCAAAGAGTGGGGTCTGGGTCTGAAGATGGGATCGCGCGAAGAGCAGAGTTATGGACTGTACAAAGCTGATGGTGGAGCTGAGGAATGAAGAACCTCACGTGGCATTCCAGAACTTCATGAGGATGCTGCAGCCATGTTTTGAACCTAAAGTTGTGGAAGCGGAACTGAGACTCAGGTTGACCCAAGGCAACACCAAAACTTCCGGCCCAGCCTGAACCCTGGGCTCAAGGTGGCACTCACTCTGCACCACCTGGCCTCAGGGACCACTACAGGAGCATGCAGTATGGCTGGAGGGTGCCACACACCACCATCAGCATTGTGGTCAGAGAAAGTGCTGCAGGCCATCATCGAAGAATACCTGGAGGAGCTCCTCAAGTGCCCCTCCACTGAAGAAAGGATGGAACAGAAAGTTGCAGAGCATTAGTATCAGAAGTGAACTTCCCCCACCGTTGGAGCCATAGATGGCAAGCAAATGTGGCAGCAAAGCTCAGCCAAGTCGGGTCCACTTTTAATTTCAACGTACAAGGGCTTCTCAGCATCATCCTTTTCACCATGGTCAATGCTGACCTCCAAGTTCATTTACTTCGATTGCTTCAGGCAACGGCTCACCTCTTCAGATGTCCAGGTATACAACGCCAGTCACCTCAAGGAGGGGCTGGAACGCAACCTCATCGTGGGCTTACCAGATCCAGACCCCCTGCCCCAATCGACACGCCAGATTTGCCCTACTTCATTGTGGGGGATGACGCCTTCTCCCTCAGACACCTACCTCATGAAGCCCTAGCACTTCCCAGATGCCTCACCCTGGAAGAGAGGATCTTCACCACAGGCTGTCCAGGGCAAGGCGAGTGGTTGAGAACGCCTTTGGCATCCTGGCCAAATAGGTTCCAGGTACTTCTCACCACCATGCAGCATCGCCCAGAGACCGTGAGGGAGGATCATGGAAGCTTGCTGGCATCCTCAGCAATCTCATGCGCATGCCGCTCATAGTCTTGCAGAACAGGCTTCGTGGACCTCCCACAAGGCAATGGGGGACATGGAGCCTGGGAATGGAGGCAATGGGGCGAAACTGAATAGACCCTGAGGATGTGCCAGAGGCCCCAAACAGAGCTTCACGTGAAAGGGAAGAAGCAGTGCAAAACTCCTGAAGACACTGGTCGCATACTCCCGCATTGGGAGCAGTGGAAGTGGCAAGACAGGATGAATAGATGATTAATGGAATGCTTCCATTCAGCCTGTCTCATCACACTGATGAGATTGGGCCATGTATGTTGGGTGGCCTACAATGAAGAGGGACATTTAATAAAGAGGTTGTGTTTAAATGTTGACACGTGTGGATGAATGATTAGCATTATTATTGATAATAAAGGGCCATAGGTGTGGCAGCCTGGGAGGGTGGATCCATAACTAGTCCCACCTATGCTTGCACTGGAGGTTTATCTAATTCCCACAGCTATTACCATCCCAAACGGTATCCCTGCCCATTCCACAGGTATCCCTGCCCATCCACAGTTCATTACCTCCCACAGCTATTACCCATCCGCAAAGGTATCCCTTCCCATCACACTGCTATCCATTATCCATCTCCACAAGCATGCAAAGGTCTTAAACCATTTCTAAAGTTTCCACCCAAGACTTTATTGACAAAAATAAAAATGAGCAAGTGTGTGAAGCAAAGATAATCTTTTATTAATAAGCAGCCTGTAAATAGAAAAAATGACCCAAGTCAAGTGTCCAAAAGCAAAAATAAAGTTCAAGCACGGTAAGCCACCCAGTCCCTCTGGCACTCTTCTTGGTCACTCGGAGGGTGTGCCCCAAGTCTCAGGGGTGAAGGATCCGGTGGCTGTGGAGAGGTGGCTGCCTGCTGGAGTGCTGGTCCTGAGGCGCCACTGGGGTGCCTGGCCCCGAGAGGAACATACAAAGGGACGGTGTGTTGAGGAAAGCTCTCAGACAGCTGGCTCAGCCCCGTGAATGTTGAGAGCCCACATCCCTCCATGGACATGGGGTTTGGTCCAGCCCCCATACGCCGATGACAAGCTGTACTGAGGACGGGCTGGCTGTGGAGTGGAGGAGGTAGCAGTGGGTAGTGGGGCTGTCTGGTGCCTCAGCTGGTGAGGACTGGCGTGGGAGGCATCGGTGGCGTGGGTGGGCATCGGTGGGCATTCAGTGGCACCGGTGGCGGTCCGATTACCTTGTGTCTGGACTGGGAAGGGCTGTCCTGGCGTGCTGGCTGGACCTCCTGGTAGCCATAGCCTTAGTAGAAAGAGGGCCTGTGAAAGCCTTGGAAGGGCAGTACATCACCTGGGGTGGAGGGGGACAGGCAGGCCCTGGATCTGGGTGGGAGAGTTCATCTTGGGTCTGGAGGGTTGTGAAGAAGATGGGTGATCCTGTCCTTCACCACCTGGTACTGGGTTCTGACATGTTCATGAGGGTCTGGTTGACGTAGGTGAGGAAGGGGATTTGGCGGTTGGAGGATGGGGGCGTCGGTGTGTACGGCAGCTGAGAGAGGAGATCTACGCTGCTCCTGATGGTGTCTCTTATCCCACAGACACAGTGTGGCTCTGCCCCTCCGGTCGGCCCTCTCTGCTTTCTGTGGAGGTGGAGCTGGGGGGTGGATGTGGTTGGGCTGTGTGGAAGTGCCCGTCTCCTTTCTCCACTGAGTCAGGGGGTCCTCTCACGTGCTCCGCCCGGGGTAGTACAGCTGTCGGAGTGGTTCTTCCATCAAATCGGCACGCTCCACAGATAACCTGCCTGGACACAGGAAGCTGACCTTTGCCAGAAGAGAAGCTGGGTCTCAGCAGGCCTGCCTGAAAGAGAGAGAGTTGGGTGAGAGGGGCTGTCCTCGGCTGGTTCCTCCAAGAAGCTGCACTTGGCCATCACGTAGGTCTCTCTGTCTGTAACTTGACCTGCGCCTGGCCAGATTTCTTGAGTGCAGCTTCCCATACCAGGTGTGGCATGTGCTTTCCACAGCGAGAAGCCACCTCCAAAGTGTAGCCCAGGCTCTCCGCCTTCTCTCTCCAAGCAACCTGCTTCCTCTTGGTGTCTCGATAGAGCCTATGTCCCTTCCACCAAAGATATTGTTTTTTATTTTTATTTTTTGAGGATTTTTAACACAGTAAAGAGCTGGAGGGGAGAAACTCCTGTTAATGTCAACAGAAGCAAAAACAGTTTGTTTGCTATCCAAACCAGCGAGCAGTGTTCTGCAAGTGCATAACGATTAAGTGATAGCTTGTGCTGCACTTTTGAAATTAGGACAAATGTTCTATGAAACTGAAATAGGGAATGCAAACATCCATATGTCTGCAAATGGATGTTTCTGGATTTGACAACATAAAGCTTCCAGATGCAATTTAAGATACTGTTGATGCTCTTATGAATCCCTGCATGGCAAATGACCAGGATATAGTAAAACTGCATGTCCCTAATTGTATCTATTTGTCCCATCAAGATCTGGAAGGGTTCTTTTTGTGAAATAACGGCATCTAATGGGGCCCTGGAAGTATACCTCCTCTACCACAGTGTCTATGTCCTCCTCTACCACAGTGTCCTCCTCTACCACAGGAGTCTCTCTTCAAGGTTCAGCTGCTAGCTTCCCAGAAAGACTTGGACCTGACTCTTCCCTCCAGTTATTAATTCCCTAGCCAGCTATGAGTTCAGCCTGCATATTTACGATTTTGATTATAAGACAAGTTTTAGGGGCCATAATTACATTGTAGTACAACATCTAGCATTTATGTATTTTATATTGTAAATTGTCTAGAGTCATGAGGCTGAGACAGGTAGCTAAATAAGTTTTGTAAATAAATAAATGAAACAATAACTTTGTAAAATTCATTTTGACCTACTAGTTTAGGGAAACTTTATCTGAGCCAAAAATGGTTAAAAAATGTGTTCATGTTTAACTCACTGAATAGTCAACTGAGAGGATATATGATAGCTTGCTTCCAATTTTTGTTGGACTGACAGTCCAAATGACATTTAGAAGAGGGATTAGAGTTATTCTCTACTGCCCCAGAGAGCAGGACCAGAACTAATGATTGAAAATTTCAAGGAAGGAGCTTCAAGCTCAATATCAGAAGGTGCTTCCTTGAGATATTAGCCAGTAGATATCGTGAGTTCTCTTCAAATTGAGAACAGATTGTTTTCTGTTAGAGATACTCTAATATAGGGTTTCACACCTTTGACAACCTTCAGAAGTGTGGACTTCAACTCCCAGAAATCTGGCAGTTGAAGTCGACACATCTGAAAACTGCCAAGACTGAAAAACAACGGTCTAATATAGGGCTGTGCAACCTTGGCAAATTTAAGATGTGTGGATTTCAATTCCCCAGCATGTCTGGCTGGCAAATTCTGGGAGCTGAGGTCCACAAATCTTAAATTTGTCAAGGTTAGACATTCCTGGTCTAATGGATACTGCATGGCAGGATGATGGCTCAATGACCTCTATGATTCCATGGTGATAAGCTTCATATCCTTCCTGCCTTTGATGACAGCTGCATCCCAGACATAATGCCATCAAATTACCTATTCAATATTCACTAAATATTTTACTGACTTCAAGAAAGGTTTAGTTAGCTCAGCTCTTCAAAACAAATGTTTTTCCAGAAGTTCTTGATAGGTTTCTGCAAGTCAGTCCCCCAATCCAAGAAAAGTCTTTTATTGCTTTGGGAGTCATCTAGTTTCATTAGGCAATTTATCTATCTATCACAGTTTTGATAAATTTCTGAGCAGATACTACATTGAACAATTGGAAAACAAACTAATCCCTAGAAGGGCTATGAATGAAAGATCACAGAAAACATGAATGTTTAAGGGAAAGGGCACTGCGAGGATCCTGCTCTGTTCCCTTTGTATTCACTATATTTTCAGGAAAGCTACATTGAATATTATAGTGATGCTGAGAACCTCTTTTAATAAAACCATCAATTGCAAGTTCAGGCATCTCATTAAATTTTATAAACAAAATATGAAGTGTATGAAGAAATAAAGCATATTGTTAAATGATTTTTTTTTTAATGTTAAGCACTTTTTCTTCTCTTACCCTTTTCCTTTTAAATTTTTAAAATCTTGTTTTAAATATATATAATGTTTACTCAGTCAATTGTGCCTTTGTAAATATAGTTAACATACCATGATTGAATATGACCTACTAACCAGGTCAGTTCACAATAATGGGATTCGAAAATCTGAGCTGTGTACAAAATGGCTTCCTTGAAATTCTCCATTCTTTTTGTGAATGGGATAATTTTGCCATATTTTTTCTTAGAGATGATGAATTAGTTTGGGCGTATGTTGACAAAAAGAGAAATGTGAGAAATGCTAAGTTTTCCATGTAGGCAATTGTCAACTTATGACCATTATTGAGCCCAAAATTTCTGTTGCTATGTGAGACAAGTGAATTTTACCCTATTTTACGACCTTTCTTGCCACAGTTGTTAACTGAATGACTGCAGTTAAGTTAGTAAAATAACTGTGAAACGAAACTGGTTTCCCCATTGACTTGTCAGAAGGTCACAAAAGGTCACAAAAAATAACTTCAAGGTACTACAACTGTCATAAATATGAGTCAGTTGTGAAGTGTCTGAACTTTTATCACATGACCATGGGGATGCTGCAACAGTCATTTGTGAAAAATGTTCATGTCGTTATTTTCAGTGCCCTTGTAACTTCAAACAGTCATTAAATAACTGTTGTAAGTCAAGGACTTTCTGTACTAGCAGGGTTAGAAATCAGGTGTCTGCTATGATTTGGGCAATAACATTTATAATCTCCAGAGGAAAGTAGAGCCCAAAACATCCATATAGGACAAATTTGCTCATCCCTGAGCTAAAATATTTGGGCAAAATTTGGGAAAACCTGAGTTTTGATTGCTACTCAGCCATGGAGCTTCATCATCCATTCTTTTGGGTTTTATTGTGAGAAGAACAGGAAGAAGAAAATCACCCCCAGGTTCTTGGAAGAAGATTGCTAAATCATACAGAAGGATGTTGTTTCCACTGGTTGCCAAATGAAGTTGCCTACATTTCCCAGCAAGTCAAAGCAAAGTCCTTTCCCCAAGAGAATTTCAGCCTTTGGGAAGGTGACATAAATTTGCCATAATTTGAATGATCAAGCAAGGAATAGGCCAATCCATTTCCAAGCTGCTTGAAATGAGAAGCGGGCTTTTGGCAGACAGGTTTGCTTGGAAGCTTTTCAACAAATCATTTGCAACAAAGGTTCTAAAAGACAACATGATCACAAAGCCTGCTCTGGTTAAAAACAGTTGTCAAACATGATCCCAGCGAAACAGTCAGCCTCTGTTTCATCTATCTCCCTTCCAATGGATTTTCTTGGAGTTCATTTCACTGGAGAGAGGAAGGAAGAGATGCTGGTGATAAGCAATTAAGTCCCTAATCAATAATGTTCACAATGCCAACTCCTCTGGGAGACTTAATTGGCAATACTGAAAAGTGTTTCAGAAGAGAGGCCCAGATTTGCAAACATGAGGCCAGAGGATTTTTATTTTTTGCTTCAGTTTGCAAAAAGGCAAAAGTCCACACAGGCCAATTCTACCCTGACTTCAGCATTGCCAGCAAAGGAGAACATTCAACTGAACATTCTTTAGCTGGCGATTTTTCAATTCCTTTCACCTTGAAGGTGGGTGTATCATCTCTTCTATCCATCTAGATGATTTATATTTTAATGGGTCAGCTGGAATTCATCTAACATGAGATGAGAAGAGGACATGCACAGAGATTCAAAATCATTTTGCCATTTAAATCATCCAATTTCTTATTCTAAAATGTGATTATTGGAGGTCAGAAGTCAGGGCACAGAAGAGAATCCCATGAGTCTGACTTAAAAATGAACTCACTAAGCAGCAAAACCTTGGAAGATTTACTTTCTCAGCTCTGAAATGGTGTTAAGCTCTCCTTTCCTTCACTTTACCTTCCCCAAGGGGTGCAATGTAAAATGACCTCCTTGTGGTGCACCCCAATAGTCTATTACACATTCTGGCTGCTGGACCTCACAAGGATCTCCTAGCAAGAAGAAGCAAAATGAGTACTGAAAATAAAAACAACAATTAATGCTATATTCTGTGATATGAAATAAATAAACAACCATCCCCAAAACTAGGCAGGTCCTTTCTGAAATACATTTACCCCCTTGTTGTCTAGGTTGCTGCTCTTCCTCCTGCTCCCAAGGCCATTCCCACAAGCCATTACAAATTGAGATGGGTAGTTTCTCTGACCATTTCTCAAAGGCAGGAATCCCTTCCGAGGAATGTCCACAGCAAGCCATAATTCCATCAGAGCTACAAAATATGTTGGGGTGTGTGTGTGTGTCACAGTGAAAGAGCTGTCTCTTACACTCAGGTGAAATGTAGTGAGGGACAAATAGAAGTTGGGGAACTTGCACTGCTAAGTTTCAGTATAGATTTCAATGTTTGCCCTTCCACCCAACAGATGCCCATACTATATCTTCTCTGTAACATCTGCACTATAAAGTCCCATAGATGTCTTCCCTTGGGATATAGTAAATCCATGGGAAGCTGGGGGATTTGCATATCATTAGGAAAGTAAAAGACAAAACTTTCACACATGCACACGCAAAGCCCTCAGCCAATTCATTGTTTAAAAATAGCAGTAACCTCACTCTCTATCTTTGAGAATTTCTCCAAAATTCTCTTCTCCTTTGACAGAAATTCTTTCATTAATTTGAATCACAATTGGTAGAAGGAAAAACACTCAAGATAATGTTTCTGAACTAGATTTGAAGCAAGCAGAAAAGTTGACAACTTGTGAGCTTCTTTCCTTGAAACCGACAATCTCCTTTAAAGCAAGGGTGGGCTGCTGGGGGCTCACAGGGCTCAGGAGAGCCCCTAGTTAAAACTCTGCAGGGTTTAGAGAGCCCCCAATAATCTCAGAAAGACAAGCAGCAAAAGCCTCTTAATTGGCTTAATTGAATCTCTGGGCATTCAGCCAAGAGCATTTCACACCTCGTAAAAGTTTTGCAAGCTAGATAAACAATCCACACAGTGCTTGCGAGGGAGAGCCAGTGAGAAAAATCAGATAACATAGCCACTAGCCTCTGAGGGGATTAATTTCCAAATAATAAGAATCACGTAACTCACCAGAAACTCCACTAAGACTCCAAGATCCCTCTCAGAGTCACTGCTATTAATCCTGGTTTCACCTAGTCTTTTATTTAAGTATTAAATGCATGAAATAATAAACAACTTTTTGGTATATATCTTTTTTTAGGTAATTAGGGCGCAAGGAAGTGACATCAGGTTGCCTACACCCAACCAGTCCACATGACCCCCACCTCCCGCCTTTCTTTCTACGCCCACTCAGCCAGTCGTTAGGGAGCTTGAGGTCATGTGACAGGCTGGGCATAGTTTTGGTGATCACATGACTGGCAACTCAACATCACTTCTTTCCTTAATGACTTTAAGTGTATAAAAAAAAGATATACCAAAACAAAAGGTAGTTATTATATCATGTCTTAAATAAAAAAGGAAACACAAAACTAATTGTTACATTTTAAAATATTAATCAAAAACTATTACATAACAAACTTATTTACAAAAAACAATAAAAACTTATTTAAAGTATTGCAAATTGCTTTTTTATTAGCGTCCTCAGTTACAGTTTTTCTTTTGTTTAACATGAGAATCATCAGCTATGTGATGTGCTTAAACCACTTCTTTACCATAGGAACAGGGGTCCCATTCTTGCAGAAGGTAAGCCAGTTAGATTGATTGTCAGGTAGGTTTGTTATATTGGAAATGAGTAAGGCAACTTCTGCCTTGTGAAATACAATGTTCATCTGCGAGAACCCTTTCCACCTCTGCTGAACTGACTGTAACAGTTCTACTAACATCTCTAGCCATTTTGAAATACAAGAATTGTATTACTTTTTCTGAATCTTTTAATTACATTTTCTATGAAATTCACGATAATCATTAATATTGATTTCATAATTGAAAATTTCAACAAATGCAACCAATTGTTCTTCAGCCTGCTCTCCATGGAACACACACCCACTTCTTCAATGTTGCAATAATCTGGCTCCAAATAATTTAGAATTTTAATTTATCAGTGTCTTTAAATTGGCTACCTGTTTTTAAATGTTAGCAATCTATCAATCTTTTCTTCAAATTAATTAGGGTTAGGATTAGGGTTAGAGTTTACCAGTTTCCAAACTACCGGGGACCATAACAACTGGTTCTATAGAACTGGACTGGACTGATAGAATCCCACCCCTGCCCTTTACAACCTGTGAACTTCAAGTTCCTGAGCACAGCTGACTCAGGAATTTTGGGAGTTGAAGTCCACAGGTCATAAAGGAGCCATAGTTGCCCACTTCTGGCAAATATCAACCTTGCAAGTTCAAAAGTATCTCCTATCCCTTTCTTCTACTCTCCACCAAAACTAGAAAGGGTCCATTCTAAAATGGTATCTCCATCCATCCTTCAGATTCAAATTTCATTTATCACACCATTGCTAGGCCGGGCCTCTCATATCTCCCCAGATCATTTCCTGGTACCTCCAGGGATGGGATTCTACCAGTTCTGACTGATTCTATGGAACCCCTCGTTAACTTTCTAAGAAGTTTGGAGAAATAGTAGTTAGAAGCAATGTCCTTTTGTTTTTTCTACCCTAATTACATTCTTGCCAGTATGCCTCAACTGACTGTCTCCGGAGCTTCTGGGGCTTGACTTTCTTAAAGGGGAGGGGTTATTTTAAGATTTTTACACTGCTGTTGGGAGGAAATACTGCCCTGGACAATCAGCACTTTAAAGAAAAAAATTGAATAATGAAGCAGAGCTCTCAGAAAGAAGCTTTTAATGACAGGGAACCAAGATGAATGACATTCAACAAGGCATCTTGGCTAGCTAGAAAGATTGACATTCAAACGAGAGTTTACATACCATTTCTGAGTTTTGGTCTAAAACTGGTTTTTGGTGAATTCTGTGCTTGGTGACATTTAATCCTGTGTTTATCGATGGGATCATTTTCCCTATTCAGCTTCAACAAGCAACAGCTGCTGTTGTGATTTAATTATTTGTATTATGTTTGAATTTTTTCCTGCCTCATGGTTTCTTTTTCAATCTGGGGAGGTGGTCTTCATTAACTGCTTCAGTAGTATCTGGCACTGTCCTTTCCAAGAGGCAGAAGGCAAGCTTGGCATTGATTTTTTTTTACTGCCTTTCGGAGGGGGCATGTTCCTTAAATCTGGATGATCTTTTTAGGATATCTTGTGAGGTTAGTGAGGCCAGCTGGTGTCTTTAAGTGGTGCAAATGGATCTAAGGATTGCTGACAACAATAATTTTATTTATTTATTCATTTATTTTTATTTGTCAATTGCATACAAGATAATAGGTATAAGTAAAGCCCATGTCACACTGCACCAATGGATGCAAAGAGGATGTAAAATGGACAAAAAAGCTTGCCATCCATTGAAAAACGTGATGCATCTGTTGTGCACTCACTGCGTACGACTTTCATACACTCTATCCATCAAACATCCGTCTACTGCTATTTCATCCGCTCAAAAGGTTTTGAGCTGCACAAAACTTTGTTGACGCGGACGAAAACTGTTTCAGCACATACGAGTGTACATCCGCGCAAGATATTGGGCAACAAATGTTTTTACGTCCCGTGTCATCCGTTACACGTCCGAAATTGTATCCTCTCGGCATCCTCTGGCCATCACGCAACTCACTCCGCTCCAGTGGAAAGCGAAAAGCGGAAGAAGGCCGAAAGGTACGGGGGACGTCCACACAGCCGTTAGTAGCACAGACATAGAAAGGATGAAAACCGGAATGCCAGCTTGGACATAAAGCATTAAAACGGACAGAAACATTCGTATATTGGGTGTATCTCGGATATTTAGGATGTCTGAGGATCGCTAGAGTATGTGGAAAGGACACCTAGTGGAAACCAACATTCCGATTAAAAAAGGGGAGGAAATCACCTGGAATCTCAACTATCAAGTCCAGCAGCCGTGGTGTGCAGACCTCTTCACCTGCTCTTGCTCTTCCACCCATCTCCATCTTGATGTCCACCATGAATCATCGCACCACTCCTTTTTGGTAGCCCGCCATCATTCAACACCAGAACCAAGCCCTCCTTCAGACTGTTTTCACCTTTTTCTACTCAAGGAGAAGAAAACATTCCAAGAGCTGTTCAGGTCTGAGGATGGATCGGGAAGAGTGGAGTATGCACTCTATGACAAGCTGATGGTGGAGCTGAGAATGAAGACCTCAATGCATTCCAGAACTTCATGAGGATGCCACAGCCATGTTTGATGAAGTTGTGGAGCAGCTGAGACCCAGGTTGACCAAGCCCGCACCAACTTCCCATCCCAGCCTGGACCCTGACTGGGAAGGTGGCACTGCTCTGTGCCACCTGGCCTCTGCGACCATATAGAGAAACATGCAATATGCCTGAGGGTGCCACACTACATACCATCAGCATTGGTCGGTCAGAGAAGTGGTGCAGGCCATCATTGAAGATACTGGAGGAGCTTCCTCCATGTCCCACCACTTGGAAGAAGGCTGGAGGGAAAGTTGCAGAGGCAGTGGATAGAGGTGGAACTTTCCCACACCCGTTTGGAAGCCATAGATGGAAGCACGTGGCCTGCAAGCTCCACGCCACTCAGGGGTCCCCACTTATTTTCAACTAGAAGGCTTCTTCAGCTTATCTCTCTTGCCATTGGTGATTCTGAGTCAAGTTCATGTACATCGATGCTCGGCAAACGGGTAGGTTCAGATGCCAGAATAAAAAAATAAAAAAAAAAAATAGCCAGTGACCTCAAGGAGGGTGGCCTGAACTCAACCTCATGCATGGGTTTTCCAGATCCAGGACCCCCTACCAATGACCACACGAAAAGATGTACCCTACTTCATCGTGGGTGATGACGGCCTTCTCCCTCAGAACCTACCTCATGAAAGCCCTTACACTTGCCAGATACCTCACCCATGAAGAGAGGATCGTCAACACAGGCTGTCCAGGGCAAGACGGGTGTGTGGAGAAACGCCTTTTGCAATCCTGGCCACAGGTTCCAGGGTACTTCTCTAACACCATGCAGCACTCACCACAGATGTGAGGAGCATCAATGGATAGCTTTGCTGCATCCTGCACAATTCTCATGCGCACCCACTAAGCTTCAGTGTTGCAGAACAGGCTTGTGGAACTGTCAACAAGCAATGGCGACATGGAGCCTGGTGAATGGAGGCAAGGAAAAAACCTGAATAGACACTGTGGATGGTGGCAAGGCCCGAACAAGGGCTTCATGTGAAGGAAGAAGAGCACAACCTCCTGAAACACTGGTGCAACTCCCCAGCGGGAGCAGTGGAGTGGCAAGAAGCGATGGTAGATGCTTTAATGGTGCTTCCTTTCAGCCTGTCTCATCACATTTGATAAGATTGTGCCATGTTATGTTGAGTAGGCCTACAAGAAACAGGGCATTTATGAAAGAGTTTTGTTTGTTGAATGTGTTGATCAAATGATTAAATTGTTATTGACAATAAGGGCCATAGGTCTGTGGCAGCTTGGAGGTGGACAATACAGTCCCACTATGCTTGCACTGGGAGGTTTATCTATCCCAACAACTAATCCCTTACCAAATCCCCAGCTATCCTTACCAATCCAACATGCAAAGGCTAACCCTTTTTTCAAAGTTTTCCCCAACACTTTAATTAAGTAAAAAAAATGAACCCCAGCGTGTGAAAAGCAAAGATAACCTTTTTAAATAACAACTGTAGACTTTTATTTAAAAACAGCAAAATGACACAAGTAAATTGTGTTAAGCAAAGATAAAGTGAACAGGTAACAAACTCAGTCTCTGGCACTCTTCTCAGTCACTGTCTTGCGTCTGCAGCTGGGTCAGGTGAGGCGTCGTGTGGCATCGTGGTGTCCGAGGAACCTGGGGCCTGGACTGGGAAATGGCTGCCTCTGCTGTGGCAAAGGGTCCTGGTAGTGGTAGGCTTGGGAGGCAAAGGGTGCTGCTGAAATTCCATGGAAAGGCTGTTGACATTCGCCTGGGGTGGAGGAGCAGAACCTGAGTGGGTAGGAGCAGGTTCATTGCTGGCCTGGAGGGTGGTGCAGAAGGGCTGTGAATCCTGGCCTCGGGGCATGTCCATGGGGTCTGGCTCATTGTAGGTGATGGAAGGGCTTGCAGTTCCGCAGGATGGTCATGTCGAAGTGACGCAGACTGGAGGAGAAGAGAGATCTGTGCTGCTTTGATATTTGTCCGCTGATCTCGCAAGAGAACAGGTGTGGCTCTGTCCCTTCGGTTGCCTCTCGCCTGCTTTCTTGTGGTGGTGGAGCTGGGGATGCGTGTGGGGTTGGTCTCTGGTTGTGCCTTCTTTCTTTGCCCATTTGAGACAGGGGATCTCCCATGTCCTCCGCACGGGGAGTGGCAGCTGTCACGGGGGTCTCTGTTGTTGGGGACCCTCCAAAGAAGCACCTGCCTGGACAAGGGTAGCTTTCTCCTGGCTGGAAGAGGAGTACTCTCTGTGGGCTGTCCTAATGGAGAGGGTGAACAGAGGGCTGCTCCTCGGTGGCGGATCTCATCCCTCCAGGAAGCTGCACCTGGCCATGATATAGGTCACCCAGTAAGTGTGCTTGACAAGTCGGCCTGCCTGGATTTCTTCAGGGGCAGCTTGGCCATACCAGGTGTGCAGTGCTTCCCCACCCAAACAGTACATCTGAAGGGTGTAGCCCAGGCTCTCTGACTTTCTCTCTCCACAATTGACCTGCTCCTTCTTGGGTGTTGCGATAGAGCTGTTGGGCCCTTCCTCCAGAGTACCGTTCTCCCTCAGCCATTCCAGCACCTCATCCTCATCTCCTCCAAGAAACGGTGCACAGTTTCCTCTCTCCCTTCTCTCTTGCCTTGCCTCTTTCCTCCCTCTGGCATGGGGCTTCGGGGCCTTCCAAGCAGCAGGGCGTTTGGCGTGCCCTTGGGGCTGGTCATCACAGCAGCACAGCAGTAGCAGCAGCAGGGAAAGCAGCAGGCAGGAGAAGCACGCACAGCACCAGCAGCACCAGCAGAAGGCACACCAGCAGCAGGCAGGAGAGAAGCACTAAGCACCAAGCAGGAGAAGCAACCAGCAGCACCAGCAGGAGAAGCACAAGCGAGGCAGCAACACCAGGAGAACCACCAGCAGCTGCAGAAGAACCAGCAGACTTCAGAGTCAGCGCATGGGGTGGATTGGGTGGTTCCTGTCCTTCTTGCCAGGGCTGGCCAGGAGTAAGGCCAGGGCCTCCTTCTTCTTCCCCATCGTGTTTCTCAAGATGTTCTTGGAGCAAGGTCTTTCCTCTGAATGCTGACTGTCTTGCGAGCTCATCCTTTATATCTGCGGAGGCTGACGCAATTCAATCCTTCCCCGCATCGCCGCAGTGAACGCTTTGCGCATTCCACTATGCATCCACTATGCATCCTATTGGCATCCGTGATGGCATCGCGTCATTCCACTATGCATCCGCTACGTATCCACTTGTTCCGCTATGCATCTGGCTTCGCTATTCTCCCCCGGAAAGGCCCTGCAGATGTGTTAATCACGCTTCCATCCACTTCCCATCCGTATAGGCTCCTACGAACATCTGCTTTACAGTCCCCCGCTACATGCTCCCCACGTCCGTTCCATTTCCATTGTTGTCCACTTCTGTTTATGGCAAATTTGGGGCACTTTGGAGAGCGATAACAACGGATGGAATTTTGCTCGTCCGCATGTGTTCTTTTTGCATACGTTGCAGCCATCGGCCAGTGTGACCTAGCCTTAAAACCATAGTTGTAAATACATGGATACTATAAGAAAAAAAAAAATAAAAGAAACAATATGGACAGGGATGATAGGCCACATCCGTGCACTTTATGCATGCCCCCTACAGACCTCTCAGGGAAAGGGGTGAGGTCAACAGCAGACGAACTAACGGTTAAGTTTTT
Source organism: Laticauda laticaudata (assembly GCA_004320025.1). Classification (NCBI taxonomy): domain Eukaryota; kingdom Metazoa; phylum Chordata; class Lepidosauria; order Squamata; family Elapidae; genus Laticauda; species Laticauda laticaudata. Next base: position 16,803 of record BHFT01001610.1, read on the forward strand.
GGGGTTTGGTGGAAAAAAACCACCGGAAGTCAGATAGAGTATTCAGAATTCACACTCTGTTGCTGGAAATTTGTACTTCCTGCAAATCAAGTTTGGGTGCAATAACCTTGGATTTGTATTATTGGTTTGCTCTTGTGTTGTTATGGTTGAAGTTGAAGTATTCATTGACAAGTTGGACAGTTGCAATGCTATGATTTTATTATACTATACTTAGATCAGACCGAAATCTGTGTAGTTCTAGGTTTTCTAGCTCTTAGAATTTCGAGCTGGTAGCATAAGGTATTCCTGCCAATGAGCTAGAGGGAGTGCAGAACTCTTCTTTGTGATATTTTCTGAACTTCTCCTCAAATGTGTTTAATATTCAGAAGTATCCATAAGATGTGGGTTCCAGACTGATGAGCTGTTATCGAGTTATTCGTCGTAACTCGACAAAATGTTTTGTAATACTTTATTATTAATGTAATATTACCAGAAGAAAAAACTACATTTAAGATTAGGTCTAACAACTCTTTAACGGCCTTTTTGGCTAATGTAGTTACATTGGGCTTAGCACTTAGTGTATGGATGGTCCTCCAAGATTCCATTTGACAGAGTATGGACGATCTCAACAAAGATCTTGACTAATTTAGCTCGTATTTTTTTTCGGATTTTTTTTGCCCCCATATGTAGGACAAGAGCATTTATTTGTTGAGATTTTGAAGTTATTGCCATTTGTTGTGACCTTCTGAAAACATAGTCAAGGTTCTTGTTTGAAAGGGTAAGCCATATTTGTCTGTGGTGTCTGTCTGTGTATGAAAAGCTTTACATCATCAGTGAGATTAATGCAGGTTGCTCCTTTGATATGACCACGAGAGGTCATTTATGTCGATGTAAAGTAGTTGTGTCCGAGAACACCCTGCCTTGGGGAGCATCCCATTGACAGATTTACAGAATTTGAAAGTTTTGACCATTTGGTTTTTTTCTGTTTGAATAGGAATGCTCTCTACCCAGATAATGCAGGTGTCCCAGAAGCATAACCGTAAAGATTTTAGTTTTAGGAGTAGTTTGTCAATGTACCCACTGAATCAAAGGCTTTACAGAAGTCTGTAGTAAATTGTGTCTATTGCTTTGCCCTGATCGAGTTTGTGTTTAGTCCATATGTTTTTGCAGTTACGAGTTGCAGATTACATGATAGTTTTTTCCTAAAAAACCAAATTGGTTTATTTGAGAGTAGTTTGTTTGTTTCAATAAGTGGAGGATGATGGATTGGTTAATAATGATTCCATGGACTTTACAGTGGACAGAGCATAAAGAGTCTGTAATTTGAACTAGGCTGGGGTCTCCCTTTTGAAGATGGGGATGAACTGTGGCTTTGTGACATATTTTTGCGCAAGCAGCTGGTCCTGGAAGATTTTTCAAGGATTATGCTTAGAGGTTCAAGCTATAGCAGTAGTAGTTTTTTTAAGAAAAAGCACATATTCCAACCAGTCCAATAGATAGAGAAGATGTTTATTCGATTTGCATAGTACTTTGTTTAACATTGTCTTCTTAAAATCAATATGTATTAGATCATTGTACCGTTGGTTCATTAGGGAAATTACTGGGTATGATCCATGCTGTTTAAAGATACTGAGCCAAAGAATGTGTTAAAGAGGTTGGCTTTTAATAGTGTCATCGTTGCAGTCTTCCCATTAGGTCTTTTCAGGGTGGGATGGACCTTTGAGTCTTTAGTACATCTTGCAGTGTTAGCCCAGGCTCTGCTGCTTGTCTCTCCAGCTGCCTGTTTCTTCTTGGTTCCGATAGAGTCTGTGGCCTTTCTCCAAGAGGTATTCGTTTCTCCTCAGCCTTCCGCACCTATCCTATGCTCCCTTTGGCAGGAGCTTGGCAGCAGGGCCTTCAGGGCTTGAGCAGCAGGGCTTTTGAGGGCCTTGGGGTGATCCACCACAGGCAGAGCAGCAAAACACCACCACCAGAGAGCAGCAGCAGCAGCACCTGCAGCACCAGCAGCACCCAGCAGCACCAGCAGCAACCAGGCACCAGCAGCAGCACCAGCAGCACAGCAGCACAGCAGCACCAGCAGCTTCAGAGTCAGTGCCAGGGGGTGGATGCTGGTTCTGTCCTTCTTGCCAGGGCTGGCACAAGTTAGGCACCGGCTTCCTCTTCTTCCCTGACTGACGAAACCATGGTGTTCTTTTGAAGATGTATTGTGCATGCACCATCTTTCCTCTGAATTGCTGACTGCGTGTGAGCTGGCAATCCTGTATATTCCGTGGAGCTGACACAATTCATAATCCCCTGCATGCGCCCAGTGAACTTCTTCTGCATCTGATATACATGCGCTCGAGGTTTCCATTTCCGCTTTGCTTCCTATAGGCGTCCGTGATCTCCGCGTCAGTCTTGCTGATGCTCTGCCCTTTCCTTCCGCCATATGCGTCCGCTTTGCAATTCTCCCCCGAAACCCCTTCGGATGTGTACTTCCACTTCATCCACTGGCTCATCGCTAGGGCTTGCCTATGAACATCCGCTTAACATCCTCGCTTAGCAATACTACCCCCGATTCCATTTCTTTCGTCTTTTCCGTTCTGTTTATTGTAAAATTTTGCCACTTTTTGGAGCGGTATGACAATGGATGGGAGCCACCCCTGAAATTTTGCTTTCCGCTGTTGTCTTTATGCATCGTTTTGCATCCGTCGGCGCCAGTGGGACCTAACCTTAAGTAGTATGAAGTATTATTGAGAGTTGGTAAGTAAAACGGTTAATGTTTCTTGCTTTGTTTTCTTAGCTGTTTGCTCTGATATCTGAGAATAGGTTTATAAACTGGAGGAGGTCTCTTTTCCTGGGCTGTTTGAAAACATCAATGCAGCACACAATACACTCTCTCTCTTGTTTTGTAAGAATGAGTTTTTAAGATAGTAAAGATGCAAAGATATTGAAGGGGGATCTTTTGCTCCTCACTGGCAGGCAATAGCGAAAACTTTTTGTTTGTTTTCCCCTGATGAATGGATTCTGGCCCCCTCCTAATTTTAATATTAAATATTACTTTCAAAGGGTTGTTGCTTTAAGAGAAAGAGAAAGAAAGACAGTTTTCAAACTGGCAATTTGAAACAGTTTTATATTTTTACTATGTAGACTCAGATTTGTATTGAGCATTTGCTCCTGGCTTCAGTATACTTCTGTTTACTATCACAGAAAAAATTGCTTCCAATCTTCAGAGTTTGATTATAACAATACTTCCCTTACTTATTGACAAAGTCCAAAGTTTACTGTCCTTTTAAGGAGAAAGTCCGGATTTGCAATTTGTTTGAAGAGGGAAGATGGAAGGAGGGCGGTGCGGGGGAACAGTCCTGTTTTCACACCCTGGCTGCAATCATCATGTAGACCGAATCACCCAGCTCCAGTGCTCCAGTGCCCTCGCAAGGATGGGATGAAACTCACCATCTCACTGCCTTGCAAAGGATGATGTTGAGCCCTCCTGGTACTAGAAAAAGGCCTCACCGCCTTACCCTTCTGGCAAGGTATGGGTCGCAGTTGCAGGAATCGTTGAGTGCCTTTTGAACAAGAGCGCTCCTGAAATTAGTTTGCCCACCGAGGAAGTGAGCCTCTTTTCTGCATGCTGATCAAGGATGGGAGGAATCAAGATCTCTGAGTACTTTTGAATGAGCGTTTGCTGAGGAATGGCCCTCCCCTTTCTGCGCTTGCTCATTGCGCCTCTTGGCAACTGCTTTCAATTGAGGACCTGTATGACTGCACGACGGTCCAAAAGAGGACTGTGAAAATATTGCAGACCCTTCACATCCCGGACATAAACTGTTTCAACCCTCCCTTTTTTCCCCCTTCCCCAAAAAACGACGCTACTAGAGCATTGCATACCAGAACAACTAGAGACAAGACATTTTTTTCCCAGAAGGCCATCACTCTGCTAACACTGTTCAAACTATAACAAAGTCTGCACTACTATTACTGTTAATCTTCTTCATCATTCCTTATCACCCATCCTCTCCCACTTGTGACTGTATGACTGTTAACATTGTCGCTTGTTATACTTACGATTTATATTGACTGTTTCCAGTATGATTGATTGCTTATTGTACCCTATGACTATTCATTAAGTGTCGTACCTTCTGATTTCTCGCACTCCTGGAAAAAAGTAGCTTTTCTTTGATGTATACTTGAAAGTATTTACATCAAGACAAATTTCTATGGTGTGTCCATCACACTTTGGCCTATAAAAGTATTCTATTAAATTCTATTCTCCTGGGTGTTACTCTTTCTGGAGAGCTTAAATGACCTCTCTGCTAAAAGGTTTCACCTTTATGAGTAAATTGGCTTGCTTGATAGTTTTCACTGCATTTTTAACTATTTAATTCCTCAAGATGCTTCTGCGCACCCTGCCTGTTATAACTCCAGTTTACAGGTATTTTTTAATCTAATGATTGGTATTTAAGGGCAGCTTTTTGCAAAACAAAGAAGGCCTTCCTGTATTTGTACAGGTAATTCCTTGACTTACACAGTTCATTTTGTGATCATACAAATTTACAAGGGCCACTAAAAATTGGACTTATGACCATTTTTCACACTTATGACCATTGCAGTATTCCACTGTCATGAGAGTCTAGATGAGGAGAAGCGCTCCTTGACATGAGTGATGTCGAGTTGGCCATGCCCACCCAGTCACATGACCACCAAGCCACACTCACCAACTAAGCCACACCTATAGAACCGGTTGTTAAAAAAAATTGAATCCCACTTCTGGGTACCACTATAGATTTCTAAACAAGAGAGCTGTTGGAAAAGGCAAATTTGATAACACAATTGTTACTTGGTTCTTGACAAGGACTCATATTAATCCATCTATGTAATTGCTGGACAGATAGGTTACAATGCCAACATAATATGTGCTCCTGTGGCAAGGAGGACACTGAAATAATCACTCATGTTCTACTTAGTACACTGTCAATTTTATTCAGATTTATGGCACAAGTTAATATTTCCTTCCTTAACAATGACTCTAGACCAGACAGATTTTTATGTAGCTTTTCTTTCAGGAAGCCAGAATTATGTATATTTCATTTTATGCCTTTGAGTGAGTCCTGGTGACTAGATGGATGACTCCCTTCAGTTTCCTTGGCAAGAACTGAGAATATTTTTGCCATTGATGCCTTCCTGGGGCTGAGAGAGAGATACTGGCCCAAAATTATTCAGGTGGTTACCATATTGAAGGTAGGAACTCGTAGTCTCCTGGTATTTAGGCTGGAACTTTTGATCATTCTATTGAATATTACACAATTTGTTAATATCATCCATTTTACTATTTAGCTTTTAGAATACAGTAGATGACTGCATCACATTTTAATCACCTTTTATCTTAAATTTCAGATATATGGGTATACAGGTGCTCTGATTTCTTGTTTTGTCTGTTTTTTGGTTTTCAGGCTTCGTGGACTCAGCTCACAATAACCTTTGACTTGAATTTTATAATGCTAGGAGCCTTTGGGTAGGAAATTATTAACCATTAATTTGGAAAATCCTGGCCAACATTGATAGTGACAAACATTTAGATTAATTAGAAAGGCTATAAGCCTGAAACAAGATTTGAAAATTAATGTTGCCTCTAGATAAGGATGAAAGGAGTACAGCTGTCAAATGAGAGGCCACTATTTCACTCCTCATTGATCATGACTTCAAAAGGTTCTCATCCAAAACTATTTCCTACATCATTACCATCATCACCACCACCACTGTCGTCATCATCATCATCATCATTTTGAAATACTTTATTGGATTTTTTCTTTTTACATATCTCAATCACTTAAATAAACAGTACTATGACATTTTTATACATTTACATATCCTATCCAATACAATCTATACATTCTATTTCTATACCTTCTACCTCTATTGTGTATACTTTCTTTTCTTATTTCTATTGTCTATCCAGTGGTACCATTTCTCCCATATTGCATAGTATACAGAATCTACTTTTCCTTTTAGTTCTAGTCAATTTATCCATTTCCATGCACTCAATTTTTAAAAAATTAAGCCTTTGGATGGTTTGCAATTTTTTTCACAACACTGCGCATAGGCAATCCTTGCTGCTGTTAATACATGTAACACCAAGTACTTTATCTTTCTATTGTATTTTCTTTTCTTCTTTATTAAGGTCTTGTTTTAGATAAACTGAAGGTTAATTAAGGACATTGGTGTAAACATAAAAGAAGGTTAACTTTTTCGCTTCAGGGCATAATCATCATGTATTATAGAAGGTACCATGTTTTTGTCTGCATTCCCAGCAGTTTGAACTTGAGTTTGGATAAATCTTGGCCAATCTGGTGGGCACCAAGTGGCAGCGATAAAACATTTTATGTTGGTTTTCTTTATAAGCCGCTGATTCTGTTGTCTTGTAATTCATAATCCAATTTTTCCCACTCCCCTAGATCAGTACTGCATCATTATTATTATGTACACAACAATATAAAATCACAGTTGCCAGTTCTTTAGCTGGTGTTGGCCTACTTACACATTGAGCTCTTCCCAAAATATTGTAATATAGCTGTGTAGTATATGTGCATATCCAATGTAATTGTTTGTAATTAAAAGATGGAAATTTTGTCAATGTACAGATTTTCTAAATGCAGTCCAAGATATTTTGGACTACCTCAGCCTGTTTATGCCATAATCTTTCAACTTTGATTTTCAGATTTTGAAACTTTGTGAATTTCTCCAACTCTCTGTCTTCTGTTCTACTATTTCCTCACAGTGCCACATCAATTATGCACATTTTTTAAAACCACAGTTAAATTTAGTGTGTTGTGAGCCAAGACTTCATCAGTTTCTATTCAGAAATCCCATCATATTTTAACCTGCTCATTTTCAACTATTTTTTCTTTATTATAGTATTCATTATAATGATTCATTATATATAAATTCATTATATATTGATATGCCATCATATGTATTATGTGAATATAAAATATGATTCATTATATATCATATTCATCATCACCCCTACTGTCATCATCATTATTATTTTGCTAAACTGTCACTTCCTTTTAATCTTGGCTTTGGAAACAAGGCAGCATTTGTCAGCCCCAAAGTGAATTCCTTTTTAAGTCTATTCAGAAGTGCCACTCCATTGGATCTGTCACTGTGGATTCCACCTGAGAGACGAATTGGTAGAAATCAGAATCAGATTAAGCAGTGAGGGACAGAAGTGAAGTACAATCTCTTTATATATCATGTTGCCATGGAGGAAACAAGTTTATGAGGTTTATTGAGACAGACTGTCATAAATGTCCCTTGGGTGAATGTGCTCGCATCCACTGCACCGTTTTCTCAGCATGACACATTTCTCCAGCACTGAAAAGATGTAGGATATCTTGACTGTCTCTGATTTCATATAGTAAAGGAAATTCAAACAGCTGGATTGCAGAAATCTTATATTTGTTCTTCCATTATGAAAGGAATAAAATGGAGAATGGGAACTGGCTGGACAAAGAAAATAAGATCTTCTTGGAAATCAGCATATTTGCTACATGGGTAAGTAGGCCAAAATAAAGGAAGAAGGATTTTCTGCTAGCAAGGAGGGCAACACTATTTTATGTCCTACCCTGATTTGGGATGGAATTGGGACTGATGAAGAAATATCCAGATGAATATGGTGGGTGTATTGGAGATGAACCAAATGAACTTTGGGAACTAAGTTGGTAGGTCTGAATTATTTTTACAAATCATTCTAGAAGAAAAGAAATCATTGCATACTAAGTACAAGAAGGTTATACCCAGGAGGAAAAAAAATAACAGGGTTTATCTTTTATTAGAAAGAAATGTTGGCAGAAATAGAAAAAAAGTTTCTCTGGGTAGTGGTGAAGGCCCCAAGCTCGAAAGGGAGAGTGAGAATGTGAATTCTAGTTCTGACTTAGTTACAAAAGCCAGTTGAGTGAATTTCTGCCAGTCCCTTTTTTTTCAGCCCTAGGAAGGAGATAATGGCAAACCAATTCTGAAATCTTGCCAAGAAAACTGCAGGGAGTTAAGCAGATTGTTGCCAAAAATTAACTTGAAGAGACCAGGAAAAAATGTTTTCAGGTATCTTAAGGCCCTGTCTCACTGCACTTACGGATGCAAAGAGGATGTAAAATGTTTAAAAAAGCTTGCCATCCGTTGGAAAACGCTATGCATCCGTTGTGTACTCATTGCATACATGTTTCATACACTCTATCCTTCGAGGATCCGTCCACTGGGATTTCATCCGCGCAAGAAGTTTTGAGCTGCACAAAATTTTGTGAATGGATGAACTTTCCACCGTGTACGATGTAAATCCGCGACATATGAGCAACAAATGTTCTATGTCTGTTNGGCATCCTCGCAACTCACATCCGCTACAGCTGAAAATGGAAAGAGGGAGGAAAGAAAGGGTACATGGAACATCTATATATCGTTAGTAGGACGGAAATAGAAAGGATGCGTTTGCATCTGATATACATCCGCGCAGCATCCCCTTTCTTTCCTTTAGGTGTATGTGATGCATCCGCTTCATCCGCTATGCGTCCACTTTGAAATTCTCCCCCAGAACCCCTTTGGAGGTGTCATCCTCTGTCATCCACTAGGCTTCCTCTGAACATCCGTTTAACATCCCCGCTACATACTACCCAGGTCCGTTCTTTTCCATTCTGTTTATGCAAATTTTCACCACTTTTTGAAGCGAATGACAATGGATGGAGCCACCCCCGAAATTTTGCTCGTCCGCTGTGTCCTTTATGTATATGTTTTGCGTCTGTCGGCCAGTGGGACCTAGCCTTTAGAAGCTACTTCTGAAGTTACAGGGATGGGCTAAAGCAGCAGCTCTCAACCTTTTGGGCACCAGATACTGGTTCTGAGGTGACAGGTTTTTCTGTGGACCAGAGGGGGTGTGGTTTTGTGCTTTGCCTGTGTCCCATTGATGGGGCTTTTTATTTTTAATTTGGTTTGTCAATTGCTTACAATATAATAGCTATAAGTAAAAACATAGTTATGAATACATGTATTACATGTAAGAAAAATAAAGGAAACAATAGGACAGGGACTGGAGGCACATTGGTGCACTTATGCATGCCCCCTACAGACCTCTTAGGAAAGAGGGGAGGTCAATAGTAGAAAGTCTAAAGTTCATTCATTTGCATGGCCCAGTTTCTGGCATGCCAAGGACCAGTGCTGGTCCATGGACCAGGGGATGGGGATCCCTGGGCTAAAGCATCAGGAGAGGTGGGCACCTATTCGGATCCCAGTTATATTTCTAGGGAGGACAACCATGCTGTAACTACATCAATTTTCCTGTTTCATATTGAAAAAGCTATATGTTCCCAGAGTTCCTGGCAACATCTGAGACAATGTGCCATTCAAAGTGGCCACAATGTGCCATTTTGAAGTTGTCACACATACACGGGGGGGGGGATGCATGGAGCCACAGATGGGTGTTGGGTAATGGGATTCATGCTGGGGGAGGAGCCAGGAAGGCAAGCCAGCTGTGGCCCATTCAGAAGCTATCCAGGTCTAAAGAGTACTTGCTAGAACTGGGCAAAAAAGTACTTGCTGAAGCTAACCAGGGAGCAACTGGGCTGCAGAAAGAGTACTTGCTGGAGCCAGCTGGGAACAACCAGGAATAGGAGGGCAGAGTGTGCTGAGTCCATATAGCCAGTGGCTAGCAGAAGCCAGTAATGCTGGCTAGAAATTATTTTATTTGTATTGTTCACCACATGCCAAGCTGAGACTCCTGTAAAGAGACCCATTCTGCTCTCAGTGTTGTCTTTTCTTTTGTGGATGGGAATTCAAAGTAACTTAGACAATTTGAATTTTTTAAAATTAATGATAAAAATGGGTGGTAAGGAGAAAATGAGGAGGAAATCACATTCTAAATAGTTAATTTGTTCTACCTGAATGAGAGAGGTGGCTTTTGTGTCATTAGACCAAAGGGTTTGGGTTTTTTTAATCTTCCTTATATAGTCTTAATAACCCTTTTGTGTAAGCAGAATAACCAGGGAAAATTGACCTCCATCAAAATGAGAATCATGCTGCTGGCAAGATTGATGGGTGCCAATTTATATGAGTTCATGTCACCATACTATGCTGCCACTGAGAAAAAGCAACCAGAAAGAAAGTAAGGCTATTAAAATATAATAGTAATGGATAGATGGCAGCAAAGAGATGTGGGGAATTTCTTCTTTGCTGCCATCTAATGGTAGCCTAAAGTTTATCAGTCAAGAGTATACAGCCCTAGCATAAGTTGATTAAAATGGAATCAAAGATGAGGTGGGATTAATGGGATAGGATACAGGTAGTCCTCAACTTACAACAGTTTGTTTAGTAACCATTCAAAGTTACAATGGTGCTGAAAAAAGTAACTTATGACAATTTTTCACAATTACAACCTTTCCAGCATCCCCATGATCATATGATTAAAATTCAGATGCTTGGCAACTGATTCATATTTACGATGGTTGCAGTGTCCCAGGGGTTCACAAGATTCCCTTTTGTGATCTTCTGACAAGCAAAGTTAATGGGGAAGCCAGATTCACTTAACAACCAGGTTACTAAATTATCAACTGCAATGAGGCAAGGAAGGTTGTAAGACAGGACAAAACTCACTGAACAAATCTCACATAACAACAGGAAATTTGGGCTCAAATGTGGTCATAAGTTGAAGGCTTAGCACATGTGTTAGAGATGGCTTAGGTTACAAGTTTCCTTTAGCCTTGAGGACAGTTGCTATAGGAAAAACTGAGCATAATTCCTTGGAAAGGTAGGAGGTAAATTTTATGGTAGACAAGGATAAACTCTTCCATGAAATGAACAAAGAAATGCATACAATCTTTCTGAACCAAGTTTCTCAAACGGGTAGATGAGTCCTCTAAATGGGATGCCAAATAGCAGAAACCAACATTTCTAACAAAACATTGTCTTTCTTTTCCAGCACAAACACCCACTAAAGGAAGAAGTCAAATAAATACAAAAAGACTCCAGCTAGCAACTGAATGAATAATAATGAACACTTTCAGATTCCCAATCAATTGTACTGCAATTATTTAAATATAGGCCTATTCAGACATGCCATTCTTCCTCACCCCAGCAATGCAGAGGCTGCTGGGCAATTCTCTGGCATGGCTAACAGCTGCGAACTGCTTTTCAATAAAATACAGTTCTGGCAGCATTGAGGTCTGAAATGCATTCACTTTGAATAACTTCAGGGGAGAGGAAGGCAAATGAGCAACTTAACCACCTTCTCTGGAGAGTTAATTGAAATTGTAAATCAAATCACAGTAATGAGGCTGGAAGAGGGCTTCACGTGGTGAATCAGAAATGGGGAGACCAGCAGGGATGAGGTCAGTGCGGAGGGCCACCTAAAAGATGCCACAGAAACAGGGTCATGGAGGCAGATGTCCAGAAGACTATTTTGTAAAAGATGGAAACAGACTGGAGTACCCAAACCTCTTGGCAGTGTATAAGAATTTTTGTTGTGAGAACCTCTGCTCCTCTGTAGCAAGTGCCCATATTTCCTTCTCTCCCTTTCCCCACCTGATTGCAATGCCTTTTTCTCTTTAGTGGTAAATTATACTTGTGGTTGGACACATTTTTTCCCCTTAGGACAAAAAGTCTTCATCCTTTGCTTTGCTGAACTCCAACCAGACTTAAACAATTTGAAAAGGGAAAGGATTATTTATTGCTAAGCCTATTGTTAGGTCTGCCTTGATTTATTTTAACTTTTGCCATTAAGCCTTGAGAAGGGGAATTTGCTTTCTTCAACTCTCCTGCTGCAGTTCTACTGGAAGAAACAATGACTGCTGCAGTTATTGGTGCTGTGAGACTGCAGCTGCCAATTACACTGAATTATACATTTCAGTTAGGGAATATAAAATAATTAGTTTCATAAGGTCAGGCAAAAAAAACTCTCAAAGCCTCATTCTGCATGAACAATCCATTATAAAAAAGCCAACTAGGTTTGTGAGGTTTGCAGTAAAATGGATCTATGTATAATTTGGAAGACTGCATAAAAAATTATTTCATTGTCTTAGAGAATATCACACAATATTGGGAGATTTGGGGGAAGGTAATTGTTTTTGCTAGGTGAGGCTTGAAGAGATCTTGGCAAGATTAAGGCTCTGAAGTGAATATACCAGACTGCAGTTTTCCTCTCCCGATTCATCAATGCATAAGTGGAGTAACTTAATTTATTTTGCTTATTTGTTTAGCAGTAAAGAATCAATCTTCAGAGATAGAGTCCTCCATCTACTTAACTCACAATAATTCCAAATCTGCAAAATCACAAGTCTATAGAAAATGATAAGCAGTCAAAATTTTCTTCTGTCAGAAATCAAAAGACACAGTCCATAAATACCATTGCTAGGTACAACTTATATTGCAAAATTGACTGAAAAAATGCTAAGTTCATCTTACTAAAGGCCCTGTCACACTGCCCAACAGATGCAAAACGTTAGTAAAAAGGACACAACGGACGAGAAAAACGTTCCATCCGTTGTTATCCGCTGTCAAAAGGGGCAAAAATTTGCATAACCAGAGCGGATAACACGGAAAGGAA
>BHFT01001612.1:0-16384 GCA_004320025.1 Laticauda laticaudata
GTAATTTAACCCGGTAATTCCTGGACTTGCTTGCTTATTTGTGTTTTCAGTTTGAAATTTGGACTTTTTACTTTGTTCGTACCGGTGAGACATAACACTTATATACTGCTTTACAGTGTTTTACAGTCCTCTCTAAGTGGTTTACAGAGAAAGCATATTGCAACAATCTGGGTCCTCATTTTACCACCTCAGAAGGATGAAAGGCCAGTGACAATCAAACTCAGCAGTCAGAGAATTACCCTGCAATACTGCATTCTAGCCACTATGCCACCTGGGTTCTTAATTGAAGAGAGAAGAATTGAAAGCTTTGATTAAGAGAGTGTTCTTAATTATGCTGATACTTTTAGATGTCTTCAAGTAAAGGCTTTCAGAGTTCTCAACAAAAGACATTGAATACTGAGGGATCATGACAGGAAATAGGGCATGGAGGACTCATGTCCTTTACATCAGTTGGTAAATTTTGCTAGGACATTATTTTTGTTTCATCTTGTTCTCTGCCATGTTCATCATTTATTAGTAGAATTAAAAGAGCATTTTTCTTAGAATCTTGGTCTTGCCTTGATAGATCATTTCTGCAATTTTATCACTGATTTTTGCATAAAATTTAGCACATTTTGGTTGCTACTTGTGGTTTTAGCAGTTATAATAATAACAGCAGCATAAGGAAAATAAGGAAAGACTAGAGAAAATTGCAATTTTCATGATTATTTCAATGAGAAATTGGAAAATATTCTGAATATTTTTTCTAGCTGTGAAATTCCTCTATCAATCAAAACGTTGCCAATTTTATTCAAATATTTATTTATTTAAATTTACTGGCTGCCCAACTCCAAAAATGCTTTAAAGAAATATTTTACATGTGCATCTAAGGAATAAGGGTTGACTTTTTCCCTATTAAGTGCTAAAAATATTATTTCTAATCGTTGTTTTCATGCAAAAATTTACAGTATGGTTGAATTGTTTTTAGATATTTGAGGAAGGAAAATAGTAGCAAGACCAAAAGAAGCAAACAGTGTGTCTTTGGACAACTTGCTGAAAATTTGTGACAATTTTGTATGCTGCACTAGAATTAAATTAATGTTCTGAAAAGTTTTTAATCATTTTCTTGATGTATCATCTATAATAAAACCATATAATAGTTTGATGCATACTAATTTAAACATATGTTCAGCAATAAATAAGTTTGGAAATAATATTTTTGCCATGTGGTATAAATTAACAATAGACTTGATTTGTACACATTAAGTGTGACTTAAAGTTTCCTTTGCTTCCTTCACTCTTCCTATGGTATGTCTTCCTGAAACTTCTGTTATGTTTATTCGGACATTATCCCAGAAATGAATCTTAAAAGAATCCCTTTATCAATGTATTTTCCTTTTCTTGACTTTACTAACAATGCTTAATCTAAATAGCTGTTAAAAAGTTTTCATAATAAAAGTTTAATGAAAACAAATTTATCATGGGCCTTTCCATTTCATGCATTAATTTAATAATGTGGAATAATAGCAGCTTTCTGAAAGAAAATTGGTATTATTAATGAAACAGTGTACAGTATAGCTTTAAAAATGTATTGTATTATTCAGCAAAGAATTCAAGAGAAGAAAAATTGTTTTAAAGAAGAATATCTTGATGTGTTGTATTCTAAAGAGCACTTATTTGGAAATAACATGTCATGTGTTTTGTAACAGCTAAATCATAATAAACCATTAGATTACACATTGTTACACTGAGGCAATTACATTGTTTTTAGAATTTCATTTTAAAAAAAGTTTGTTTACGTGTCTGGGCGCATGCAGGGATGCATGCAATTATCTATTTCTTTAGTTAATTATCATTGTTAAGTTTGTATTCAACAGCTGCAGGATTTCAAAAGGAAGCCTGTGACTTATATAACTTGCTTCTTACATGCATTTTTAATGAAGAAGAAAAAGTATTCCTAAGAAAAAAAATGTATATTGGTTGGTAAGATAATACTTTTAAATCTTATTGTCCTGTTTCTTCTGGTGTAGGACCACCTGCCATCTGTTCTTTCTCCCATTTATATCTTCACTAAAGCTTTGGAAGTATGGCCAGACAATTGAATTCAATATTAGGAACATCAGTAGTCAACATGAGACTGGCCTTTAGAACCGTGGTGGCGCAATGGTTAGAGTGCAGTACTGTAGGCTACTTCTGCTGACTGCTGATTGACTGCTGATTGAGGACCCAGATTGTTGGGGGCAATATGCTGATTCTGTAAACCACTTAGAGAGGGCTGTAAATGCACTGTGAAACAGTATATAAGTGCCATTGCTAGGGTGATACTCATCAACTTTTCTTGTTTTGTGATATATTAAGAACAGTTGTGTTTGTGCTATAATTGCAACTAAAATGATCTTTTAAAATTCTGCACTATATTTATGAGAAGTGTAGGTGAAAATACTACCAATGTTATCTGGGCTTGGAAGCTAAGTAGGATTGAATCTGATTTGTTTTTGAATGGGATTTCACTAGAAAAACTCAAAACTTTTGACTAGATTGAAAGGACCAAAAACAACCTGAAGAAAGAAGAAAATGACAAACCATTCTATATTGTTGCAAAGGAAATGTAGAGCTGTGTCCAGATAGGCATCAGAGTTGAGGCTGACTTGATAGCATTGCTACATTTATCTTTAGAAATTGGTGGGTGTGCAATTGAAATATTTCAAGGAGAATTTTTCCAATAATTTCTCACATACAGGACTTATAGCCAGATTGTAGCACTAGTACTAGAACAGAATAATGGGAAAATTTGTTTTGTGATGTTTTCCTTTAAAATTTAATTAAAGAGTGGGAAGTTAGGGTGGCTGTAGAATACTGGAGGAAAAAAAATCAAACCTCTGAGAATTTCTCCAGAATTCCTTTCTCCTTTGAAGAATGTCAAAGCAAATTCTGTTTCATCAACTTGAATGAGAAAGAAAAAGGAAGGGAAAAAAATCAGGATAATTGATCTAACTAGCATTAGCAAGAATGCCACATGATATATGATAGAAATGGATACGATTCACTTCTAGAAGACTTGGCACAGAGTGGGATGACAAACTGCTTTTTAGGTCACAATAAGGTGATGTGGTTGTGGTGGTCCAAAAATAACACCTATTTCATAAATTGTTTAGTTTTCTTGCGTTTAAGAGGTCTTGCACTATATCTAAACCAGAGTTCTTTAACCTTTCCAGCTTTGTGGACCAGTGGGGAGGAAAATAGCTTTGCAGGGCAGCCTGCAAGTGCATGCACTCACCTACCACTTCCTCAGCCTGGGGTTGGGGACCACTGATCAAAACCATCATTTTGCAAGCTACAAGCTACATTTTGCAATCTACAATGGCTTCTGAGAGTTGGTGACCCTAGATTGTGCTGTGCATCTTAGTTTTATTGAGAATTTATTTTACAGAACTCATTCAGCATAGATTGCCAGGAATTAAATACTTGGAAGTATTTAAATCTTTATATTGCATGGAAATTTAAAACAGAATCAAAAGGAAATCCAAGGCCAAAATGAGATGGAACTTTCAATATAAAACAGTAAACATGCAGTGTTTACAGTTTCCAACTTTGCCTGGATTTATTCCTGATCATTCTTTTTTTTTAAAGGAAAAGTATTAAAAACTATCAGATTAAAGAGACTGGAAACTGGCTGTGTAATAATGTATATGGTTCAAAGTCAAACAAGATTTTTTTTATTTAATTAATCTGCAGAAAATATCCTAGTTTAATCTGATTTCCTTTTAAATAATGTAGGGCTGAGGATTTAGTGAGACCTGGCCTTAAGAATAATATGGAGAGGTCTTTCTAATTTTGTTTTGCCAAGCAAGCAGTTAGCATTCTTGTTCCTATTGCACAGAATTACTCATGCAACATAGGAGAAAGGAATTATCTCCATGATAAAGCATTAAATTTAAGTAGTTTCCAGTATCTAGATGTTATGTTTAATGTAGAACAGCTAAAAAAGATAGCAGTAAGTATCAACTTTCCTCTTTTCTGTAAAATCTAACTTTTTCCTACCCAAAATTATTTATCTTTAACTGAACCCTCCAATATATACCATATTGATGTTTATATTTTTTTTACTTATTATAGAAGAGAGACAAATATATTTAGTGATTCATGTGTAGTACAAGGACCAGTAAGATCTCACTTAAATCCATCTTCAATTTTGGAAGCTCATTGAGTGACAATCACTTTCGCTCAGCCCCCTTATCGATAAACACAAAGATTTTGTTATGGCAAATAATCAGAGGAGGAAATACTGAGTAACCTTCCATTAAGATGCTAGAAGAAAGGCAGGACATGCCTTTCCTCTAGGAAACAATCTTAATATTGAAATGCTGTTTTGGTATTAAATATCTTCTATATGACTGAATTTATATACCCATAGCATAACATAAATTAGAGATTCTAGGGGAACTTTTTCTTAGGCTCTTTTAAAAAAATTCAAAAAGCACAGGATTATTCTTATTTACCTAACCAATATTTACTGGGTATTATGGTATTTGCATTATTTTTAAAAGGCACTGTCCTTCAAGTTGCAGTTTAAATGTTTTTCACTGCTATTGCTTTGGGATTCAATTTGTCTGCAAAGGAATACCTCTGAAACACCCAGAAGTTTAATGAACCAGAGGAATGTTTGGCTTCACTGACTAAAGCTTTGCAAGCAAGAATGTCATATTTCTCACAATGGACTAAGATTCAATTAAGGCCCAATATCAACACATGCACCAACGGATGCAAAATGATTGGATGTAAAATGGACAGAAAGCTTGCCATCCATTGGAAAACGTGATGCATCTGTTGGGTACTCCATGCGTACGTCTTTCATACGCTCTATCCGTGAAACATCCATCTACTGCTATTTCATCCACTCAAAAAGTTTTGAGCTGCACAAAAACTTTTTGAGCGGATGAACTTTCCGCCGCGTACGATCTACATCTGCGACACATACAGGCAAAAACGTTCTATGTCAGTTGTCATCCGATTACAATCCGATGTATCCTCTCAACATCCTCTGGCCATCCGTGCAACTCACATCCACTCCAGTGGGAAAGCGGAAAGAGGGAGGAAGCGAAAGGTACGCAGAACGTCCACACAGCGTTAGTAGCAATGGACATAGAAAGGATGAAATCAGATGCAGCTCGGATATAAAGAATTAAAATGGACAAACGTTCGTACAGGGGACGTATCATTCGGATATTTAGGATGTCTGGAGGATGCCTAGAGTATGTGAAGGACACCTAGTGGAAAAACCGAAATTTCCTATAAAAAGGGGGATGAAATACCTGGATCTCATATCAGTCCAGCAGCCCTGGTGTGCAGACCTCTTCAGCCTTGATCTTGCTCTTCCACATCAATCCATTGATCTCACCATGGATCATCGCACACTTTTTTGGTAGCGCCATAATTCAACACCAGAACAAAGCCTCTTCAGACTGTTTCAACCTTTTCTACGCAAGGAGAAGGAGACGTCCAAGAAGCTGTTCTGGGTCGAAGATGGATCAGGAGAAGAGTGGAGTTTGACTCTTATGAAAGCTGTGGTGGAGCTGAGGAATGAAGACCCTCGTGGCATTCCACGCACTTCATGAGGATGCCACCAGCCATGTTTGACGAAGTTGTGGAGCGTCTGAGACCCAGTTTGACCAAGCCAAGCACCAACTTCCGTCCCAGCCTGGACTGAAGGTGGCACTGACTCTTGCCACCTGGCCTCTGGGACCACATACAGAAACATGCAGTATGCCTGGAGGGTGCCACCAACATCATAACAGCATTGTTGTCAGAGCAGTGATGCAGGCCATCATCAAAGAATACATGGAGGAGCTCCCGGTCCAGGACTGCTTGTGCGCCTGCATTCTTTTATATCCCACGGTGCTTTATGCAATTCATCCTTCCCGCATGTGCATTGAACGCTTTGCATCCACTACGCATCCACTATGCATCCGCTAGCATCCTATAGGCGTCCATGATGCATCCGCGTCATTTGCTACGCATTTGCTACGCATCTGCTACGCATCTGCTATGCATCTGCTACGCATCTGCTCCTTCCACTACACATCCACTTCATTGTTCTCCCCGGAAAGCCCTGCGGATGTGTCATCAGCTTCCATCTGCCTTCCATCCGTTAGGCTTCCTACGAACATCCACTTTACATCCCGCTAAATCCTCCCCACGTCCGTTCCTTTCTGTTGTTTTCCACTCTGTTTTATACAAATTTGGGACACTTTTGAGAGCGGATAACAACGGATGAAAAGATGGAAAATTTGCTCGTCCGCTGTGTCCTTTTTACATACGTTTTGCATCCGTTGGCCAGTGTGACCTAGCCTTTACATTGTACTTGAGTAAAATAGAGTGCTTTTACGGAAGTAATTGATGGATTGTTGTGTATAGCAATGATGCTCCGAGTCAAACAGTTTGTTCCATTCAGAGCTTTCAAAGGAATCACAGAGCCAGTTGTTATGTGGGCATGGAAGTCTTAGCACAGTTGTCTGAAGGAGTGATAAAAGAGCAGCTTTGCTTTGCTTTGCTTTGCTTTGCTTAGCTTAGCTTAGCTTAGCTTAGCTTAGCTTAGCTTAGCTTTGCTTTGCTTTGCTTTGCTTTGCTTTGCTTTGCTTTGCTTTGCTTTGCTTTGCTTTACTTTTACTTTAGTTAGGAAGATTGGGGATCACTTGAAGGTGGGGGAATCTTGTGCCAGAATAAGTTTCCTATCATTAGATATCACATATCTAGAACTCCCAGAGTAAGCCATGTTTACATGTGCTACAGCAAACACATCTTTCAGTGCAGATGACACAAAGAGAAAGAAGGGAGTGGTATGTTCCTGGTTCAGGGAGGGGTGGCATACAAATTTTGTAACAACCGGTTCTGTTAGTGTGGCTTAATTTGTGGGTGTTGCTTGTTGGTCACATGACCAGGTGGGTAAGGCTTGGTGGCCACATGACCAGATGGGTGTGGCTTTGTGGCCATGTGACTGGGTGGGCGTGGCCAGATGGCAATGTGACTGGCAAACCAAATACAGGTGGTCCTCGCTTAATGGCTGGTTGCTTAGCAAGTGTTCTAATTTATGACTGATCTCCCCAGAGCTACTTGACCTCTTTTTGGAGTTTGACAGCCATGCACATACATACACATGCACAGACACACACACACCCTTCTAACCCTGCAATTCTTTCATTCTGTAAGGATCTCCTGCTGGAGCAGGGGGTTGGACTAGATGATCTCTGAGATCCCTTGTAGCCAGCCCTAGATTGCTGTGCTGCTTCAAAGAAGCCAGGGTTTGTGTCCTTCCTTCCTCTCCTTTTTTCTCTCTCTCCCTCCCTCCTTCCATATATTTATCTATCCATCCATATATCTCATACACCTTCTCCTTTCTTTCTTTCTTTCTTTCTTTCTTTCTTTCTTTCTTTCTTTCTTTCTTTCTTTCTTTCTTTCTTTCTTTCCTTCCCTTTCTTTCTTTCTTTCCTTCCNTTCTTTCTTTCTTTCTTTCTTTCTTTCTTTCTTTCTTTCTTTCTTTCCTTCCCTTTCTTTCTTTCTTTCCTTCCTTCCTTTTTCTTTCTTTCTCTTTCTTTCTGTCCCTTCCTTCCATCCCCCTTTCTTCCTTTCACTTCCTTTCTCTCTCTTTTTCTTTCTTTTCCTTTTCTCGTTCTCTTCTTTCTTGTCTCTTCCTTCTCTTTCTTTCTCTCTCTCCCCCTCTCTTTTCCCCCTCTCTTTCCCTCTGTCTCTCTCTCTTTTTCACTCTCTTTCCCCCTCTCTTTCCCTTTGTCTATCTTTTTCCCACTCTCTTCTCCCCCTCTCTCACTCTCTCACTCACTCACACACAAATACAAACACACACCTGGTCTCCTGCAAGCTCCAGTCAGCAGCAGGTAGTGGGAAAAGGAATAAAGGGCAAGGAGGGATGGTGTCCAGTTGCAGTGGAGCCTTGAGCACTTCCCACCCAAGCCCTCCCACTGCATGCAACAGTGGTGGCGATGGCTGCAGTAGGTGGGGAAGCCAGCCAGCTGAGTCCAGTGATGAGTCCAGGGCACTAGGTAGGCTGGGTGAGGCCCGGGAAGCCCCAGGAATAGTGGGGAAAGAGCTAGCACAACTCGCAGGTTTACCTGTGAGCAGGAAAATCAGGGGCTCGTGTCAGCTCTGAGCTACTTCTTTCACCTGCTCTTCTAAGAGAGCCTCTCCTGGCAGAGCAAAAAGCTTGCAAGTTCCCTCCCTTCAGGAAATGGCTCCTGGGCAGCAGAGAGGAACAGGATTCAACTGGGCTGCTTCTCTGTTGCCCAGGAGCCATTTCCTGAATGGAGGGGGACTTGTAAGCTTTTTACTCTGCCACAGCATTGATGCCTGGCCTGGGCAAAAGCAGGCTGCAGGCATGTCGCACATGCACACAATGTTGCACATGTGCAATAGGGACTGACTGGGCAGGGAGTGGAGAAGTGGGCAGAGAGGCGCAGGGCCAGCCAGGGGCCCATTTTACTGGTTCTCTGAACTACCGGGAACCATAACAACCAGTTCTGTAGAACTAGGCCGAACCGGTGGAATCTCACCCCTGGGTTTGGGAGAACCAGGAGTAAAAATCACCACCAGTTCAGCCAACTGGTAGTTTAAAAAAAGCATCTGATCAGCTGAGAGGAGCAAAAAAAGCCTTCAACAATCAGCTGAGAGGATAAAAGACCAAAAAGCTCATGAGAAGGTGGGAGGGTTGCTTCTAGCTTTTCATTTCTTCATCTTCTCAGCTGATTGGCTTGTTAGTGGCGCACTTTAGGAGCATGCATGCACATGCATGTTCATTCACAGAACCAGTAGTGATGAAGGTAGGATCCCACTACTGGTTATTATGCAGACATGGAGACAAAATAGCTTGCCAGTTCTAAAAGCCTGGATCCAGTCACATCTGGAAAGAACCTTGCTGTTTTCTCATGTACCTCTACTTATTTATAAATAACCTAATGATAAGAATAAATATGATGAAATATTATCTTCATAAAGAAAGATAGATCCAAGGAACTGCAGAACAATCAATCTGAAAACAGTTGAGCAGATCTAAATCTAATTTAGATTTATATCTATAGATCATAAAGAGATTTACTTGTAAACTCTTTGGAAAAAGAGATTATGATTACTAATAATCAACATAGGATGAAAACTCCAGATCTTGCCCGATTAATCTTACCTCCTATTTTAATTGAGTAACTACTTTGGTAGATTGTGAGAATCTTGATTTTTAGCCAAGCATTTGATAAAATACTACATCACACTTAACTGATCAAGTTTTTTCAAGGTGACCTGAGTTATTGTATGATAACATGGATGCATAACTGGCTAAAAAAATGTACTCAAATGTACTTATCTGTCTCTTGTCATCAAATCGAAGAGAGATACTTAGTGAGCTACCATGAGCTTCCATCCTGGCCTCTGTACTCTTCAACTTTTATATTCATGATTTTGATGAGAAAGTGGATGAAAATTTTTATCATGTTTGCAGATGACAGAAGATTGAATGGTTAATATTATAAGAGACAGACATAATGAACTTGGTGAGTTAGAGAAATGAGATGAAAGTAATGTTTATCAAATGCAAGTTACATGTTTAGAAAATATTAATCAAGCATAGGG
The DNA here is from genome assembly GCA_004320025.1 of Laticauda laticaudata. NCBI lineage: Eukaryota > Metazoa > Chordata > Lepidosauria > Squamata > Elapidae > Laticauda > Laticauda laticaudata. The sequence goes on from BHFT01001612.1 coordinate 9,610, forward strand.
TATAGAGTAGTTTGGTGATAGTAATTGTGACAAAGCATTTGGTATTGATGACAAACTGCATATAATTCAGAGGTGTAATAGGGCAACCAAAAATGCAAATGCAATCTTAGGCTGCATCAACAGAAGTATTATTTCAAATTTACAGGAGGCAATATTTTCATTTTAGTCTACATTGATTAAATCAACATAATCTACAGAGTGCAACTTAAGTTACTTGGGTCTATCCTGGCTATCATACTAAGAATTCCCCATTTTTACTCTCTCTTTGCCTAAAAGTTTTTTTTATGCTCTTTACTTATATTACTTTTTACATTTTTATATGTCTTACTTTTATATTTGTATTTTTTCTGATTGTTGTGCACCACCCAGAGTTGCTTTTGATGAGATGAACAGTTATGCAAGTTTGGTTAATGAATAAAATTAAAATGCAGGTAACTTGGGGTAATTTCAAAGAAGACTAAGAAGGATAATTAGAAGACTAAAAAAGTTTTGTAAAGAGAAATTTAATGAATTAGGGTTGTTTAATCTTGGGAGGAGAAGATAATGTAAGTGTTTGGGGCAGAGAAGGATATAATACTATTATTTAAAGGCCTGAAAGGAAATCGCTGAAACAGAAGAAGATCCAGACTTCTCCTGGAGTAGAGGTCACAGAATAATGGCTTTAAGTTGCAGGAATTCCAAATGCATATTAGAAAGATTTTATGAAAGTACGATTGGTTTGACAGGAACCAATTATGTAGAGAGATGGTAGATTTCCCTGTGCTTGATATGTTTAAATGGAGGCCAGACAGCCATCTGTTGGAGATTATTTAATTTGGATTCCTGCACTGAGCAGGGGATTGGATTTGATGACCTAAATTAATCTTTTCAACTGTATGATTCTTCTAAACACAGCTTGAAATTATGTGTTTCTGAAGTCAGAAGAAAAATAAGGGGCTCACTTAGTTCTTATCACACAAAGCTTAACAAACACAAGCAGGATGTGGGTGGCAGATGATGCAAAGAATGATTTATCCAAAGTGTCAGATTTTATTCTCTGTATAATTTTTTTTCATCATAAGCTGACTGAAAAATATGCGGGAATTCAAATGATATATTTCTATGGAATGGACAGTGATCGTCTTTTGAATATTAGAAGTCACATATTCCTGGCATCAGCACATTATAGATTTTACAGGATGCCTCAATGAAAGGGATAAATGTTCTTTCCCCTAGCCAAAACAGTGTCTGTTTTCTACCCAAAGTCTTTCATCACTTGTTAAGAAATATTTTCTTTGAAATGTTATTCTAAAATAAACGGGACTGTTCAGTAAATAGGCTGAATAGTTAAGCTCGGATTTGGTTTGTAATGTTTCCTCCTCCAATTGTGTTCTGTTGTGTGTTTTCCCTATTTTCTGAAAGGCACCAATTGTAAGGTTACACACTGCACCTTGTTTCATCAACACATTTATCAGATAAAATGGGACTTTACACTTTTTATTTTTATGGAAAATTATTTTACAGAAAAAGATGCTAGGTCAAATCTCCACCCAGAAAACTATTTTGCTCTTCTTAAGTAAATAGACCAAGCCCAAGTGGTTTTTAAATATCCCTAGGCTTAGAGATAAAGTGAAATAGTAAATTGTTTCTAAGTATAGCGCTCATTATCTATAAGTGAAGAACAATTGTTAAGTAATTTTAATGAATATGATAAGCAGCAGATTTATAGAACACTTTCAGTCTGGAGTCAGTAAGATTTAGCCGCAGAACATATTTTAAATAATATTTAATATACTTTGAAATTCATATGTACCAAAGAATAGTATCTATGAGCATGTGCAGTATATCCTTTTTCGACCCACATATCAAAGGCAAATGGCAAAATCAAAGGCAGGATAGAGATATTATAGGTATCACTGGTTCTTCTTAATTGAAAGCAAACAACTAGAGCTCTGGTGACATCACAAAGATTCTAGATGCCAAGTTTTAATTATTCAGTATAAACTTTTGTTTTGGGGAGACCTGCTCCTTAAAAACATTAAAAATGCTATAATACCAGACTTAAATCTCCAGATTCTTTTTTCCATGGAGCTTTGATCTTTCCTTGTGACTCAATAAAATTCTCAGAGATATGAGTCTATGACTATTTTTTCTCAACCTATATTTTTGAGATGTCCCAAGCCACATCTGGAAATGTGTTCTCAAGTTTGGACAAGGATTCCTCCTCAATCTATATACTCTATATTGATGATTCTAGGTGTACCAATAATCAAGAATGTCAAAAAGGGAGTGAAACTTAAACATCAAATCCATATCTTTTTTACATGCATGTAATGCATGTTCAAAACAAGCAAGACTCTTGATGTTACTAACTGTTGTTGTGGAAGCTCCAAAATGGCTTATTTCCATGCTATTCCTGGTTTCTAGAGTGCATAACTTTTGAACAGAATTAAACAACTTCAATTGGATTGAGAAAATGTTGGGGAATCTTTCTTTCTTTTTCTTTTATGGATGTTGAAGATATATATTAGGTCAATGTATTTTCATTTTCCAGATTAATATACAGATTCCAGATTAATATGCAGATTGGAACACATACTTCATTGTGCATTTCAGTTAATTTTGTGATGCAGTTCTTGTCACACACACAAATTATAGAAGTGTGCCTATTATGGAAAGTTGTAAATAAAATGTGTACATTTGGGAATGATATATACAAAATCATTATATTATGAAATTATATTATATACATGAAAACAAATAAATGGGATGGAGAACATCTTATTAAATATGTATCAGACTAATACAAAATAAATGTGGAGTCATACATTCCTACTTATGATTCTTGGATGTTTATCAGCCCCTCAATTTCCTTATGATAACCCCTCCTCTGCATGTATGCTTAGAATCCTAGCCTTTAGCTAGTTATTATATAATCATGGGAATGTTAACAGGCAACATCTGCCTTCTACTTTCCCTAATGTCAACTAACAAGAAGTAGCCTTTTCAGCTCTTAAATGCCCTTTAACAGTCATTTACTTCTGTTTGTAAGCAAGGAAGATGACAACTGATGTTCACAAGGAGTATATACAGGTTTGATCCCTATTGCTATAATATGTATGACTGGCACTGAATTCATACAAAAGAGCAATATTTGTCTCAAGTGATTAGAGACTTAAATGACCCATCTGCACATAACATAACAGATACCGAAATAATTCCCAGGACCCAAAGCATACCAGAATTGGTTGAAGTTACATGTATATGTATATGTATATGTATATGTATATGTATATGTGTTGTGTGTGTGTGTGTGTGTGTGTGTTATATTGTATATATTATTATTTTGTATATATATATAATTATATATATATATATATATAATATTATATATATATAATAATATTATATATATATATATATATATATATTTATATATATATATATATATATATTATATATATATATATATATATATATTGTTTTCTGAGGTTTCGCGAGTATTTGTATGTGGATCTCTGGTTATTCGGGTTTTTCTCCGCGTAGAATTGGAAGTATCTAGGCAACGTTTCGATGAAGTCTCATTCATCATCTTCAGGGTTGTTTCTTCAGCTCTGTGCTTCTCAGAGAAAGCACAGAGCTGAAGAAACAAGCCTGAAGATGATGAATGAGACTTCATCGAAACGTTGCCTAGATACTTCCAATTCTCGCGGGAGAAAACCCGAATAACCAGAGATCCATATATATGTAATATTATTAATATTATTAATATATATAATATATATATATATATATATTATATATATAATATATATATATTATATATATATATATAATTATATATATATATAATATATGTATATATATATATAATATATATATATATATATATATATTTATATATATATATATATATATATATGTATTATATATATATAATTATATTATATATTATATATATATATATATATATGTATATATTATGTATATATGTGTGTGTGTGCTGTTCAGCTTCCTGCGGGTATTATCCCACGTCATTGTAGTGCTTTTAAAGTTGTAGCAACGTTTCAGCAGAATCTCATCTGCCATCATCAGCTTCTGTATTGAGACCACATCCATACAGAAGCCTGATGATGGCAGATGAGATTCTGCTGAAACGTTGCTACAACTTTTAAAAGCACTACAAGACATGGGTAATACCCCAAGGAAGCTGAACTGCATTCATGTAAGTACCCGCGAAAAACTTAAAAAACATATATAATATATATATATTTTTTATAAAGTTTATATTATATTAAGTTTTATATATTAATATATATTAACTTATATTAAAGTTTTTAATTCCTTTTATATTAAGCTTTCACGGGTACATGCATGTATGGTATTCAGCTTTGTTCAGGTATTTTCCCACATTCATCACAGTTGTGCTTTTAAAGTTGCAGCAACTTTTCAGCAGAATCTCATCTGCCATCATCAAGCTTCTGTATTGTGTTTAACGAACACAACTTTAAAAGCACAACTATGATGACGTGGGAAAATTCCCGGCGAAAAGCTGAATACAATAAATATAAATACCGTGAAAATATATATATATATATTATATTTGTGCTGTTTAGCTTCCTTCGGGTATTATCCACGTCATTGTAGTTCTGTTAAAGTTGTAGCACGTTTCAGCAGAATCTCATCTGCCATCATCAGGCTTCTGTATGGAAGTGTGTCTCACAGTTCCTCTGTTTCAAATTTGAGGCTGGTCTATTCTGATTGGCTATTAACCTGGGTCTGTGTTCATTGGACTTGGAGTTTGATTGATTGGTGTTTCTGTTTCTTCTGTCTGTTTTGTGGCTTTGATTGGCTGGCAACACTCTGTTCTTGTGTTGGAGGCTTTCAATGCAACTGGCTCCGTGTGAAAGGACAGCTACTATTCATCAGCAAGCTGGGTTTCACCTGGGTGCCTTGTGGGGGGGTTTTGAGCTGGAGGCATCAGAGGGAGTCTGTCTGTGCTCAGCTGTTTGCCTGGCCTTGTGGTGTGGGATCTTTCAATTTTGAGAGGTGCAGGCTCCAATGATGACAGTCTGCTGGAAATCATCTCTTCTATTTATGCTGTCAGGTCTTTTTCAATCTCTATGGCTTCTCTGATGATTCTGTGGCTGGGGTTTTCTATGTGGCGAGGGTTTTAGTGCCATTGAATGTTGATGTATGTGACTGTGGTTTTCATGTTGTTGGACTAGTAGAGGTGTGTTTCCAGCTTTTTTACTATCCTTTTTGTGTTCACTCTACGGCGGGTCCTTATTCTTCTTTTGGTCTGTCCACATTGTATGTGGCCGGGCATCGATGTACGGCTTTCGTATATGCCTGGTTTTCCACCGGTCCGTTTTGTCTTTTGGGGTTCCTCGATGGCTGCTTTTTTTTGTCTGTTTTGACGGCGTCTTGTGTGATGGCCTGTGTGTATCTTTCTCTGTCGTCCTTTTTCGGCAGCCGCTGCGTCTGTGGTCGTGTCTTGTTTTTTCACTGTGTTGCGCCTTGTCCTTTCCGTGATTCCTCTCCGGCTCTCCCCGTTGTGTTCGTCCTCGTTTTCCCGTCTCGTGCTGTGTGTGTGGGCTGCCTGGCGTCCAGTAGTGGTTGGTGTGGTTTCTTTTGGTTTCTGTTGTTTGTTATGATTCATGTATTTTTTTTTGAAATGGAAGCCATTGACTTCAATTTATGTCAGATCAATGTCAATCAGTTATGTATATGTTTTAATCTCAGGCTTGTTCTGGTAATTTTAATTCCATGAATTTACTATGTTGGATGGTTGGAATAAATGCTCTATGGTGTGTAATTTCTTTATTATATGGTGTGTCCCAGTGTGCCATCTGTTCTTTTGTAGGATTAGTACATCTAGGAATGTAGTTGTTTGTTATTTCCGTTTCCATGGTGAACTTGATTTTGGGGTGTGTGTTGTTTAGGTGTGTTAGGAAATTGTTTAGTTTTCTTTTCCATGGGGCCAAATCACAAAATGTGTTCATTCGATGTATCTTAGCCATAGTTTGGGTTTGTGGTGGCATTAACCAGGGCTCTGATTCGAGATTTCTTCCATGAACAGGTGGCAATGACGCGTGACAGTGGTGATCCATAGGGGCTTCCTCAATTGCTTGTATCTTTGTCCTTTTTATATGAAATAATGTGTTGGTTAGGCAGTGTTTTGTTAGTTCCATGAGGCTTTAGCTGGTTGTATTTATTTTGATGATTTCAAGAGTTCTTTTTCGGGACTTGAGTGAATAGTGAACCACGTCGAAACTTACAAGCAGATCTTCTTGTCTACATTAGATCTTGATTATTTCTAAGAAGTGGTATGAGTTTTGTACAATATGAAGCTGCGGTTTCAGCATGGGGCTGTAGTTGTTTTAGACAATATAGTATTTAGATAGGTGTTGTAATGGGTGCTCCTATGGGAGCTGACTATGGTGTCTGAGAGGTATGCCTTCATTGTGTATTTCTTGGGAGGCGTATAATTTGGGACTCTAGAAAGATTTTCTCTGGGATGTCGTCTGTTGGATTTCTTTGCTTATGTGGCATGTTATCCATTTCTTCTTGGTTATTTTTCCAGATATGTGGTTGGGTCTTGTGTTTATATGTTTGTATGTGGAGTCTTGGCAGTAGTCTGTCAATTTTGTTTTCATAGTCTTTTCTGTCCATTACTACTGTGGCATTTCCTTTGTCTGCTGGTTGGGTATTTTCATGCACAAACAGATCCCCTGATACCTTCCACCTCAAAACACAGTCCAAGCAGGCACCCAGATAAAACCTAGCTTCCTAA
>BHFT01001613.1:0-24093 GCA_004320025.1 Laticauda laticaudata
CTCCTGGTTAAGACGGACTTTCTGCACTAAATAAAAGAGCTGAAGTTACGCTGGTCTCCGAGTCTCCTTCTTCTGCGAACACAACAGGAACAACCTATAAAAATGCCAATGTTCACTCTATACTTTGTATTTAAAATTTAGGAATTTTAAAAGTTATTGAAAATGTTTGAACGAGGTATTAACAGCTGTTGATTCTTCTTTACCTATTGTAGTAGGTATCAGATCAATAACATGAGTGGAGTAGAATAAGAAGGAAGATGTACTCTAAGACTTTTCCAAGTTTTTGCACCAGCAAGGAAATGTGGGATTCTCAGTTTAGCTCTCCACCTTAGGTAACAAATGTTGTAGGTTATTCCTGTTCCTGGGCATAGATAGAACTGGATTACATCTTGTGGATTTAAAGCAAGAAGGGCAACCACTTACCAAATTGGGTGCCATCAAATAGTTGTCAAACTTAGGAACCCCTCAGATTTTCTTTATGATGACCTGTCCCTACATATGGTCCTTCAGTCTTTTCAATGGTGCATCCATCAGAACTATAACTGATCCCACCTATCTTGCTGCTCATCATCCTTCACTTTCTTTCCATCTGTTGTAGTTCTCCATACATTTTCATATTTCTGATTATCCTGTCCTAATGTCATGAATCCTGGATGTTTCAGAGTTAATGCCTATTTTATTTTAATTATGGATATATATGCATTTGTATTGCAAGGCATTCTTGCATTGGTTTTGTCTTAGTTATTCATATTTTTTGTACTGGTTTGGCAGTTAAATTGGAAATACATTTTGTTGGGTGGAATTCTGTAATTGCTTTGTCTTGCTGATTTGTACAAACTTGGTAAGGATATAGACTAAATAAAAACTAACATTTTTATTCTTTTTGCATCTTTTTCTTTTCAAATTCACACTTTCCACTTAGGTCATGTAACTTTCTATTGCTGTTAAGAGTGATCTTGTTCTCTCATCCTAGTAAATTATTCAAGCAACCATATAAAAACCCAGATTTTGGGAATTAGATTTTTACTGGTAGTTTTCAATTCAATAGACAAAAGCTTTGCATCATAAAGAAAGTTACTCCTAACAGTCTGATGATCAATTGAGGCAACATCTGATTTAATTCATTTAAAACTGAAGACAAAATAAATTATAGCTTTGAAATAGCATCTCAGGCAAGCATGACATCTTTAAACAAAAAACAAAAAAAAACATTTCAGGCATTATGTTTCCATCAGTCTCTTGTACCATGACTGGACAATCCAAAGCATTTTTATGTATCACTGAGAACTTGTCATACTTTCTACTTCTGGCCAAGAGGACACAGTGTGAGTAGAATTTACACAAGATTAATAAACAAAATATATACCTTAAAAGCAAATGAAAAGTCCATGGTCTGATTTTATTTCACCCCAGACATTTAAGATCTAGGAACAAAATCTTCAGAGGGAAAACAAATGAGGCAGGCAGGACAATTACTGAAAGGGCTGAAAACATCTTCAAAACTGATTTCCAAACAACAGAGGAGATCAATTGAGGATATTGGGGGTGAGGGGGGAATTGATTTAACCTACACACTTTATGGCTATCTGTAACCAATCAAACTGAGATGAAGCATGCAGGCAGCTCTTCTATGCCATGATTTGCCGAGCTGGGGTGGGCGTGGCCTGCACATGATGCATCTGGCTCCCAGTTTGACACCCCTGCATTAATCATTGTCAAGGTATGTCCATCCATCCCTGCACATGGCCAGCAAAGGAGAGATTGACACTTCCTGAGGCAGGCCATTGGACAATTGAACAGGTGTTGCTGTTAAGAATTTTTCTCTCTTGTCTAACGAAAAGCTACTCTTTTCTGCTTTGAATCTTTTGTTCCTGTCCTAGAATAGCTCTGTTCTACCATCTAACCCCAACCCTTCGGATATTTAAAGACAACTATCATAATTCTTCCTGATCATCTGCTCTCCAGACTGAAACATTCCCACAATGTCTCCAACTAATTTCTTAGACATTTTTCTACCTTGGTTGTTTTACCCCTGAGCATGCTCCAATTTTTCAATATCCTTGCTTAAATGGAGTATCCAGAATATGTTAGTGTAGTTGACCAATGCAGAATAGAAAAAAATGTTTAATTTTCTTGATTTTTTTTCCAGTGCAACTTAGGGCTGTATTTGCTTTTTTATCCCAGTTAATCACACTTTTCATGTTCTGCTTATGATCCACTAAGATATCCATATCTCCTTTTCTACCAAATATAGTTCTCCCCATCTTGTACTGATGCATTTGATTTTTTCCCCACTGTATTGCTGTCAATGTTATTAATTACTTCTAATTTTTTATAACATGATCAATATAATTGGTCCCTGTTGAAATTCATCTTCAATTTTTTTCTCATTGTTCAAGCTTAATAATATCTCCGTAATTTGCTATCTCCCCACCATTGTCTTTGGGTAACTTGTGAATCTGATCATAATATTTTCTAACACCAATCCATTCAAGTAATCTATAAATACAGGCAGTGGTGTGATTCAACCAGTGTAATAATCGGTTTGGTGAGCACACGCTTCATGCACACACACAGCATTTAGAAAAGACCATTTTTAGCTATAATACTTACCTTCTGCTGCATCCCCGGTGAGCAAAACAGCTGATGCACTGCAAATCGCTCTGCTGCGTGAATAAGCTAAGCTCAAAAACAAGGAAATAAAGCACAGTAAAAGGGCAGGGGCAGATGGGCAGGGCCAAATGATCATTGGAACTACCAGTTTGCCCAAATTGGTCCGAACCGGTAGAATCCCACCCCTGAATACAGGTAGTCCTTCACTTACAGTCACAACTGAGCCTCAGATTTCTGTTGTTAAGTGAAACATTTGTTAAGTGAGTTTTGCCCCATTTTACGACCTTTCTTGCCTCAGTCATTAAGTGAATCACTGCAGTTGATAATTTAGTAACCTGGTTGTTAAGTGAACCTGGCTTCCCCATTGACTTTGCTTGTCAGAAGGTCACAAAAAAGGATCATGTGACCCTGGGACACAGCAACGATCATAAGCATGAACCAGTTTTCAAGCATGTGCATTTTGATCACATGATTGTGGGGATGCTGAAAAGGTCATAAGTGTAAAAAAGTTAATGTCACTTTTTTATGTTGTTGTAACTTCAAATGGTCACTAAATGAATGGTTGTAAGTCAAGAACTAGCTATAGTAGCAATAATCCAGTCCCCCCAAAAATTTTTTTACTAAAATTATTGCTGTCATAGAGTAGAAGCTTCCCATGCAAAATGACCAGCTGTAGTCCAAGCAAATAAAATCTTTGCCTCTTTGGTATCAACAAGAATGTAATTTTCTTCTCTGGGTTTAGCAGTTTTCTCCCATCAGTTCTTTGGATCACAGCCATTAACTTTCCATTTGTGCAATGTTTTACAGGTAAATGAACTTAAAATTCAGCTCTTTATCAAATACACAGAAGAATAAAAACATTAAACCAGAAGGGAAAATTAAACAAGTGAAACTAATACCTTATTTAAGAATGGGCTGCTTTATTGTGAAGCAACTTCTTTGGGGTTTATATGAGAAATCAATGTAAGACAAGGCAGTTCAGCCCCAGATAGTAAAAGCTGGCATTTTTAGAAAGTGTTTGTTGGAATTGTGCATTTTGTGACTATATATTATTATGCTCTAAAGTTGGATACCATCAGTTAAACCATAATTTAGAAAAAGAAAAGAAAACCTTTAAGGATTAAAACATTATCTTAGCATTTATTTTATGATAAAATAATATTAGGGGCAGTCATCACTGAAAAAACCTGATATTTATTCTCATCAAGAAATCCAAGGTACCGAACAAAATGTTGTAGTTATTGTTCATTTGGGATACAGGTAGTCCTCAACTTATGACCACAATTGAGCACAAAATTCCTGTTGCTAAGCAAAACAGCTGTTAAGTGAATTTTGCCCCATTTTATGACCTTTCTTGCCACCACTGTTAAGTGAATCACTGCAGTTCTTAACTTAGTAACATGGTTGTGAAGTGACTTTGGCTCTCCCATTGACTTTTTCTTTTTGTATCAACATTTTTACTAGTTTATCAGAATACAAAATGCAAAGCAAAATTTAAAAAAATGGAATTGGGGATGAGGAAAAGGAAAAAGAAAAAGTATGGGATATAAAGAGAAAAAGGAAAAGTTTTGATTTCCAACTTTCTTCAGATAATAACATTACAACCTCAACTTTTTACTTTTCTACAATAATATATGCCAGCCATTTCTATAACAGCACACCTGTCTAATCAGCAAAACCAAATCAAACTTTCATTTTTCCATCACAAGCACAAAATCCAGAAGCAGTTTCCAAATAAAAAGAAAATTAGATATATTCTTTTCTTTGAATAAAGCAATCAATTTAATTGTCTCTACTTTTCTTTCTTTCTGTGAAAAATAACATATCGTTATATTTGCATTTATTAATCTTTAAAGAATGTCATCATTTGTATTAGCAAAATTCACCATATGCTTTCAGATTCTTTAATCTTCAAGGGAAAAAAAACCTTTCTTTTACATCCATTTTAGAACTACACTTTTCATGGGCTTTGCTTGTCAGAAAATGACACTGCAGTTGCTAAGTGTCTATATTTTGATCATGTAACTATAAGGATGATGCAACAGTTGTCAGTATGAAAAACAGTCATAATATACTTTTTTCAGTGACTAATTTTGAATGGCCACTAAATGAATGGTTGTAAGTCAAGGACCACCTGTACATCAGAGGGGGTATTCAGCAGATTCTGACTAGATCTGGAGAACTGGTAGGAGAAATTTTGAGTAGTCTGGAGAACCGGCAAATCCCACCTCTGACTGGCCCCACCCCCATCTATTCTCTGCCTCCTGAGTCCCAGTGATCTGCTGGGTCTTCTTTTGTTGCCCTGCACAGGAAAATGGACCTGGAAAGCAGGTTAGTGGGGTAGGGAAGCAATGGAATTTTACAGTATCCTTCCCTTGCCACGGCCACCAAGCCACACCCACAGAACTGGTAGTAAAAAAGTCTGAATCCCACCACTGTTGTACACAGGTATATATTATTTTCTATCTGTGGGAATTCAGATAGAATACCTACATTTTACGGAAAAATTAAGTGGGAGCTGTAGTTGTTAGAAGATGATATTGTCAACAGTCCCTAAACATGCAAGAAAGGTAAAGAATCCCTTGAACTAACCTTGATTCCTGGACATTTTAAGGACGCATCCATTCAGGTTTTTGGAAACATTTCAGAAGGGCTTTGCCATTGTTGCTATGCTGTCTCCCTTACTCTCACACACATGTAATGGTAGGTTAGTGGGTTTATTAATATTCCCCAGCAGTTCCCTTCATTAATAACCCAGAACTGTACCAAGTACATCCAGCCAAAAGCAGACCAATGCTAGTCCACAGAGCAATGGCCAATGTGTCCACAAGGCACTTGAAAGTTTCCCAAAGCAGACAAATCCACCAGACAAAATTAAATCCACAATACAAGAGGGTGCATGAGGCCAGAAAAGTTTAGAGTTCACAAGGCACAATATACAAAGTCAAAGCACAGAGTCAATTCAAGGCAAGGCTGGAATCACAGCAACCAGGAAACAGTAGGAAATGAACACCTTGTTCCCAGGATCACCTCCATCTGTCTGCTGTGCTAAATAGAGGGATGAGGCTGCCTCCTCACAAGTATTCTGGCTGACTTTCATTGCCCCTGCCTTTTCTCTGCCCTATGTGGTCTCAGATAAGGTGCAGAAGGCAGTTACTCCTTTTCATCATTGACCGACTGCAGCTTCATACTTTCCCCACCTGAAGCTTCAGGGCTGTCCTGCTGCAGCTGTGCTTCAGCCAAATCCCTCTCAGCTGGCTGCTCAGAGCCATTGACCAACTCCCCTCCTGAAGTGCCAGGGACTGTTCATTATCCTCTGAACTGACATCTGGAGAAGCATCTGGAAGAGTCATCACAGCTGCCTTTACAGTTTGCTTGAATTATCTTGGTGGTCTCCCATCCAAGTCCTCATCTGATTTGACCAGACATCTCTCACAGGTATAGACCAGACAGCCCCACAGGTCTTTGGGGCAATCAGTGATATCACCATGGTGTGTACAGCTGGATGATCAAAATCCCATCTCTTTATGTGTTGCAATATACTACATGTTAAAAAGGCAGGATTTTGATTGCCTGGCCACACTTGCTCTTTTGACATTGTTACTCCCTTCCAGTCTCAACATGGATGTTTCTGCCACTGAAACCTGAGCCCAAACTTTCTATGGACCTACTTGATTCTGTTTATTTATTTCAGAAATGTGTGTATTGCCAAATTTGTACAAAATGCATCATATGTGTAATAAATGAAGCAGAATTATGGGATGAAATCAGAGGTGGTATTCAACAGGTTCTGAGCAGTTCTGGAAAACTGGTAGTGGAAATTTTGAGAAGTTCAAAGAACCGGCAAACACCACCTCTGACTGGAGATTTTACAGTATCCTTCCCCTGCCACGCCCACCAAGCCACACCCACAGCTTTGCTGGCTGGAGAATTCTGGTAGTTGAAGTCCACAAGTCTTAAATTTGCCAAGTTTGGAGATCTCTGGTTTGGGGGATGGGAAGTACTTTGATGTGCCATTCCCTCTGGAGCAGGGTTGGGCAACTATGGACTCTTTATAATCACTGGAGTTCAACTCCCAGAATTCATGAGCCAGGAACTCCTGAGTCAGAATTCTGGGGGTTGAAGTCCACCAGGTCATAAAGGGCCCATAGTTGCCCACTCCTCCTCTGGAATGACTTGACAATGCTTTGAAAAAATGTCCAGAAGGCAATATTTTAGAGAGGAAGGAGCAAATTTAATCAATGTTTCTGCTCTTCTCATAATAAAACATGAGCCACCATTTATGCCAATTACCCAGTTAATCCACTTTTATTCAGAGCTGTTAGCTGTGTGTTGTTGTTTCTTTTAATAAGTAATAACACACCCTTCCAAGACATGCACACACACACACACAAACACATATTATAAAAAGAAAGCAATCAATCTCCTCAGCAGTTAAACCCATGTCACACTGCACCAATGGATGGAAAGAGGATGTAAAACGGAGAGAAACACTGGACATCCGTTGGTTAATGCGATTCATCCATTCTGTACTCACTGCCTCCGTTTTTCATCCTCTCTATCCATCCAGCATCCGTTCGACTGAGGTTCTCATCCGCTCCAAAGAGTTTTGAGCTGCTCAAAACTTTTTAGACGGTAAAATGTTATCCAACAATGTCCGCTTTATTGCTCGTGAACGCATAAAAAGATCCGTTCTACCATCCGTCGTCATCCATCGCATCAGCTATATCTGGCTAGGCTCGCCGTGCGCATTTCCGCGCAACTCAATTCTCTCCAGCGGAAAACGGACACAGGGAGGAAGCAAAACGGACGTGTGAACGGACGGCGCAGTCATTACGTAGCACAGATGGAGAAAGGATGAAAGCAGATGCAGCTCACATTACAAAGCATTTAAAACGGAAAAAATGTTCGCAGAGGGGACTACTCTCGGTATATTTAGGATGTCTGCACGATGCCTAGGACACATAGGGGAAACCTTAATTGCCTATAAAAGAGGGGAGCAACTCACCTGGATCGTCACATTCAGTCCAGCAGCCCTGCTGTCAGACCTCTGCAGCCTTCATCTGGCTTTTTCTTCACATGCATCATTGATGTCCACCATGGATCGTAAACACAATCCTGTTGGTAGCCACATCGTTCTGCACAGTGCGAGAGCCATCTAAGGCTCTTTTCAACTATTCTACAGGAAGAAAAGGAGGTGGCCAAGAGAATGTCTGGGCCGAAGAGGATCGGGAGAAGAGCAGAGTACAGATTGTTACAACAAGCTGATGTGGAGCTGAGGAACGAGACACTCGTGCATTCCAGAACTTTCATGAGGATGCCTCCAGCCATTTTGGACAAAGTTGTGGAGCGGCTTGAACCCAGGTTGACCAGGCAAACACCAACTTCAGCCAGCCTGACTCTGGGCTCAAGGTGGCACTGACTCTGCGCCACCTGCCTCTAGGGACCACCTACAGGAGCATGCAGTACGGTCGCTGGAGGGTGCCACAAACAACATCAATATTGTGGTCAGAGAAGTGGTGCAGGCCATCATCCGAAGAATACGTGGAGGAGCTCCTCAGTGCCCTCCCACTGAAGAAGGATGGAAGAAAGTTGCAGAGCAGTGGTATCAGAAGTGGAACTTACCCACACATTCGTGAGCATAGATGGGAAGCAGGTGGCCTGCAAACGCAGCCAATCGGTCCATTATTTCAACTACAAGGGCTTCTTCAGCATCATCCTCTTCGCCTTGTCGATGCTGACTACAAGTTCATGTACATCGATGCTTCAGGCAACGGGTCATCTTCAGATGCCCAGGTATATCAACGCCAGTGACCTCAAGGAGGGGCTGGAACGCAACCTCATCATGGGCTTCTCCAGATCCAACCCCTGCCCATGACATCTCAAGATGTCCCTATTCATTGTGGGTGAGACGCCTTCTCCTTAGAAGCAACCATCATGAAGCCCTACCTTCCAAACTCCTCATTCTGTGAAGAGAGGATCTTATTCTGAGGGTTCGAGAGCGGGTGAGAACGTCTTTGGCATCCTGGCCAATAGGTTCCAGGGGACTTCTCACACCATGCAGCATCACCCAGAGAGCCGTGGTGTATGCAGGATCGTGGAATGCTGCTGCATCCTGCACAATCTCATCGATGCGAAATGCCCCCGCTACCAGTCTTGCAGAACAGGCTCGTGGACCTTCCAACAAGGCAATGGGACATGGAGCCTGGGGAATGGAGGCAAGGGCGAAACCTGATACGACACTAAGTGTGCAAGGCCCCAACAAGCTCACGGAAGGGAAGAAGCAGCGCAACCTCCTGAGACACTGGTGCAACTCCTCAGCTGGAATCAGTGGAGTGGCAAGACAGGATGATAGATGATTAATGGATGCTTCTACAGCTGTCTCATTCACACAATGAGATTGGGCCATGTAGTTGGGTGGGGCCACAATGAACAGGCATTTAATAAAGAGTTGTGTTTATGTTGACATGTGTGGATGTTGATTACATTATTATTTTTAATAAGGGCCATAGGTGTGGCACCTGGGAGGGTGACCATACAGCTCACTATGCTTGACTGGAGGTATCTATCCACGCAGCTATTACCCATTTCACTGCTATCCTTACCATCCCACAAGTATGCAAAGGCTTAAACCCATTTCTAAAAGTTCCACCACTTACTATTCACAAAAATAAAATGAAGCATAGTGTGTGAAGGAAGATAATCTTTTAATAATAACAAGCTGTAAAGTAAAAATGACCCAGAAAAGTGTCCAAAGCAAAAATAAAGTCAACAGTTAGCCACCCAGTCTCTGGCACTCTTCTTAGTCTATTCTGAGAAGTGCCCAGTCCTCAGGGGTGAAGGGTCAGGTCTGCTGATGGCTGCTTGCTGGGAGTGCTGGTCTGAGTGTACCACTGGGTCCTGGCCCGAAGGCGACACACGGTGTGTTTGAGGAAGCTCTCAGACAGCTGGCTCAGCCCGCGATGTTTTGAGAGCCCTCATCACATGACAATGGGGTTCAGCCATAAATACCGATGACAGATGTTACTGAGGCGGCTTGCGTGGGGGTGAGGAAGGAGATGTAAGTGGGGCTGTCTGGTCTCACGGGTGTCAGGTGGAATAGTGAGGATTGGGGTGAGGCTGATGGTCGTGCGAGGATGCGTGCATGGTAGCTAGTCAGTGACACTGGGTGTCCGATGTACCTGTGCCTGACTGGGAGGGGCTGCCTGTGCTGCGAGCTGAGGCCATAGCTGTGGGGTAGTGGGGCGCCTGTGTGAAAGCCGTGTGGAAGGCAGTGACATCACACTGGGGTGGAGAGAATGACCTGGACTGGTACGAGATGTTCATCTGAAGGGTTTGTAAAAGATCGTTTGCTGGTCCTGTACTCACTCGCTGTCATATGGGTTTCTGACATGTTCATGAGGGTCTGGTTGACGTAGGTGTGGAAGGCTTGGGGTTGAGGATGGGGCGTGCAGTGTGTACCAGCTGAGGAGGAGATCCTCAGTCTCGCTGATGTGTCTCTCTCACTCTCCAGCGGACAGGTGTGAGCTACTGCCTCTGGCGACGCTCTATGCCATCGTGGAAGTTGGAGATCGGGGTGGAGGCGAGGTTGGCTGTGTGGAGGTGCTAGTCCGCTTTTCGCTCACTGCACTCAGGGGGCTCCATGCCGCTCTGCAGGGGATCAGTACAGCTGTCAGGGGGGGTCTCCATCCGTGGCATGCGTCACACAGCATACCTGCCTGGACACCAGGAGCTGACCTCTTTGCCAGAGAAAGGACTGGCTCTCACACTGCCTGAGCCGGAAGAGAGGGTCTAGTGAGAGGGGCTGGCTCCTCAGTGGCGGATTCTACCCTCAAGAAGCTGCACTTGGCCATTAAACGTAGCTCAGTCTCCGTCCGGTCAGCTTTACCGCGCTGGCCAAAGAATTCCTCGCAAGTGCAGCCTCCTGAACCAGGTGTGACATTGTTGCTCCACCAGCCAAGGGAGGCATTAGAACGTGTAGGCCCAGGCTCTCCATACTTCTGTCTACAAGACATGCTTCCTGCCTGTGGAGTTGGTCTGCGATAGGAGGGGCTGTCGATCCCGTTTCTCGCAAAGATATTTCCTCTCAGCCACTCCATGCACCTTCCCCTCATTTTCCTCTTCAGACATTGTGTATTGCCTCCTCTCGTACAGCCGTTCACGAACGTCTGCTCTTCCTCCCTTCGTGCAGAGCCATATGGCCCTCGTCAGAAGGCTTTCGAGGTTGTAGGGGCGCAGCTCCTGCACACCACCACCCGCAGCAGCCACAGCAACGAAACAAAAAGCCAAGAAAGAGCGGAGACGAGCAGAACCAGGCAGAGCAGGAGCAACCAGCCACACCAGAGCATCAGCGGACCAGGAGCACCAGCAGGACCGCAGACCAGCAGGAACAGTCAGCGACCAGAAGACAGTACAGCCAGCAACGTAAAAGCACCAGAGGACCAGCAGGAACCCAGGAAGCCGCATACAGCAGAGTAAGCCGACTAGCAGAAAGCAACGGAGCACCAGGAGCAGTGCCAGCAGAGTAAGCAACCGGCAGAGCACCAGCACCAGGAGATGCCAGCAGAGTAAGCACAGCAGAAGCAGCCAAGCACCAGAGCATGCCCCACAGAGTAGAGCCAGCAGAAGCACCACACCAGAAATGCAGCGATCAGGAGAGAAGCCCCACCAGAGCAGCATCAGTTAGAAGTACCACCTCCAAAGCGAGCATCAGCAACCGAGACAACAGAAGACCGCAGCCCAAGGGAAGCAGAGAAGCCCAGCAGAGTGAGTACGAGGAAGCAGAGAGGCAGCAGGGGGTGCCGGAGAAGGGTGGCTACGCTAGTCCCTACTTGGCCAGGGGTGGCAGCGCAGAATCAGCTAGGCTCTGTCTTTTTCCCCGATGGTGTTTGGAGTTGCGCTGGCTGCTTGCTGCTGGCTGGCAGCTAGTGTTCGGAGCAGGTCTCCTTGGATGGTGACCTCTGCCGAGATGCATTCCCTTTGACTACCTGCAGGCTGATGCAGATGCATCGTCCACTAACATTGCCGCCGAGTTGAACGCATCTAGACTTCCGCAGAGCCTTCCGCGTAGGCTTCCGCTCTAGGGTTCGTATTTCGCCTATTAGGCAGCGCCGAAGCTGCGACAGCCATAAGCCGGTCGAGCATCCACTCTTTCCGTTCCCACCGCAGTGAGCTGTATATCCTGAACACGACTCCAGAAAGTGGATGAGTGCCATCACACACAAGTCAGTACGAGACCAAGCTAACGGAAAGCACGGTACCATCGTAGAGGTTGGTCCGAGGACGCTTTGCCCTGCCACTAAGGCTTCCGTGGAACTCATTAGTTCCATCCGCCTTTATACCTCCCCTTCGATGACCAGCGGGGGTACAAGAGTGTTGAATCAAGCTTGGTTATGTATATTGCAAGCGCAGGATGTTTGAGAGAAGCAGGTAATACAAGAGAATGAAACATTTTGCTCATCCGCTGTGTCCTTTTTACAAACGTTTTGCATCTGTCGGCCAGTGTGACAGGGCCTTTAGTAAGCCCTGAAAGATTTGTCCAGGGCTAGATAATTCAAAGAGAGAAAGAGAGAGGGATATTATTATTATTTTTAAAAGAGAAATCCAATGAAATAGTCTCAGAGGGTGAACTGGAGCAGGGATCCATTGTAAATGCCACACATTATTCAAGATGTTGCCTCATTTTAAATGGTGAGCTGTTCCACTGGCCCCATCCTTCAGAATCTCTTTTCCCACAGAGTTCATTCAGAGGTTGCCAGGTAACCAAGAAGAGTATAAATAATTACTCGATATGAACACACACACAAAAAGCAAGGATCTTTTTTTTAATCTCCCTGGGGACAGAAAGAACTATATGAGAAAATGAAGTGTTTGCCAAACGCTGAAGGAGTGCAGCATCAATATAGTATACTTCCGAAACCAAAAGAGAAATATGACAAATCCTTTACTGGCTCTGTGAATCCAATTTACACATTCATATAGCAGTTATTTTCCTCTCACTTTAATCTGCATATTCAAGGTCATAGCACAGTTCAATATAGAGCTGCATCCTTTACCAGTTCAGTGGGGGGGGGGGGGGNGGGGGGGGGGGGGGAAGGTACAAAAAGGCATTAGACACACAGCGATGTTAAATTGGCGGCTCATGGGCCGGATGCAGAGGTGGTATTCAGCAGGTTCTGACCAGTTCTGAAGAACCGATAACAGAAATTTTGAATAGTTTGGAGAACTGGCAAATACCACCTCTGACTGGCCCCACCACCATCTATTCTCTGCCCCCTGAGTCCCAGCTGATCGGCTGGGTCTTCTTTTGTTGCCCTGCACAGGAAAACAAAGCTGGTTGGTGGGGAGGGAATGGGGATTTTGCAGTATCCTTTCCCTGCCATGCCCACCAAGGCACACCCACCAAGCCATGCCACTCCCACCAAGCCATGCCCACAGAACCAGTAGTAACATTTTTTGAATCCCATCACTGGCCGGATGCGTCACACGCAGGCCATGCCCACACCAGCTCCACAAAGGAAAAAACATTGCAATACATCACATGACAGATTTTCTTTCTTTCCCTTCCTTCCTTCCTTCCCTTCCCTCCTCTTCCCCTCCCTCTCTCCTTCCTTTCTTCCTTTTCTTAGCTCAGAAAGCTTTGTGTTTATTACTAATCTTTTATCTAGAAAAATATTGATCACTGCGGTTATAATCGTAGAGACAGTAGAAAGATCTTGTCTAAAGGACTTAATTCATGCGTCTCAATATCTCCTTCTGGTTTGGCCAGCTTTTCTCAATTTTTTTCAAGAAAGAAAATCTTGAAATAATGTTCAGATCTTGGTGAACCCTTGCATAAAAATTATTATACCTGCAGCTCACAATACATTAGCACGATCAGTAAATATATAATCCAGGAATGGTTGCCAGTGCTCTTTTGAACAGACAATGATTTTTTTCTCTGTATCTTTTCATTTTTCCAAGTTATTAATCTTCTGATTTATTCCCCCTACCTAACAAAAATATTAGTTTTTCCTTCTTGAAAGTTTTCTTCCTTGACTTTTTTTTAACCTTATCCAAATAGGCCTAAAAACATAATCACAATTTTCTACTTTACAAGATGCTAATGAGAAACAATGTGTGCAAGAATAGTGGAGGGAAAGTTCTATTTAAAAGCAAAAATGACTTTTAAGCTTCTTGGAAAAAAACAAGTGGTTATGCTTAATTTAGCTTTCTTGAAATTAATCTGTTCTCCTTTTATAAATTTTAGAAACTCATAAAGCAAACAAAATACATTCCCATTGAATAATTGGCTTAATCCAAAATGGGATTTTATTTTTCTAAAAGTAGGACTGGTGGATTTTGAAAAAAAAAGATAGTTGTAAATTGATTTAATTAATTCCATTTACACCATGAAAACATATTGACAATATTGAATAATAAAGTTATTGAAAATCATAAGCTGAAGCAATATGAATAAAATATTCAGAATCCACAATGCTTTCAAAACAGCAAAGCTGCAGGCTGGCAGTTGAAGTCACGGTACATAAAACTTTCCACAGCACCAGTAGTGAGTGCTAGAATTGTACATTAGACAAAGCCAAAAAAAAAAAAAAATCAGTCACTATTTCCAACAGAACTTCTAAGGAACCTCTTACATATTCCCAGTTATGAAAGACTGGGTTAGACTGATGCTCTTAGGATTTCATCACTTCCCTCAGCAATTTTTCTGAGTTCGACAGGCAGAACTTTATTTCAGTCATTGACCCAGAGAAATACAGTCATTAAAATGGACAACGCAAAACTATTTCTTAACAACAGGAACTAACAGCAACCACAGTGGGTAAAGCTTTCACATTTCACATTCCACTTTTAGAGAAATGAACTTTACTTGATGTTTTAAGAGGCAGTGCAGATAAGAACTCTCAGAGTACCCCAAACATTTAGGTAAAAGAGGGGTAATCAGCTGGTGGCGAATGTCCCTGTAGAACTGGCCATAGAGAAGAACAAGATCTGTGGTTTCTATGGCGCCCATATCACAGGGACAGTGCTGGGTTTTATATAAGTTCCCCCCACCCCAATATTTTTCCTTCTGGAACAGCTGTGGGGAGAAAATTAAAACAATCTGTGATACAATAAGGCTGGTTTAGACACTAATGTTCAGTTATTTGTGATTATGAGAGAAAACAGCAGTTTCTTTTTGACCTTCTGTATCTAAGAGCCTTTACTTTTAATATTGATCTACCTTCTGATTTGGACAGTTTCTTTTTCATCTCATGCTCTCAAATGGAGGAGAGCACACTGCAGGGGTTTAGCTGTAGTCAGGCCGAAGCAACTCAAGATTTCCCATCAGTAGCTTATTTCCTAAATAAAGTTTTTTTTAAAAAAATATCTTCTGCAAGAAAACTTCCTTATAAACGTAATACTCCTATTTTCACTCTTACTCCCTACATGCATTGCTAAGCTTGCTGATCATCTTGCTCTGAACATCTATATGCTGCATTCTTGCCAATGCAAGCAGGTATAGGAAGGAATTACAGGTAATCATCTTTGTACATCCATTCATTTAGCAACCATTCATAGTTATGGCAGAACTGAATAGATGGTATTTATGCTCAGTCATCCCTGAAATTATAGCTGTGGCAACAGCTCTCCAATTACATGTTCAAAATTTGGCAATCTGTCCACATTTATGATCTCAAGCATGCTTCAACTCCCCCACCTACCTATCTTCCCCACCTCTCTGGCCTTATGGCTGCCTTGCACAGTGGCAATCCTTGGCAGTAATGGCAGCATTGGCAACTATGAGCTGAAGAACAGGCCCAGGCCTTTAGTAGTCTTAATCAATAGCTGCCAATTTCAGGATTCTACTTCACTCCCAGTGTCAGTGTTAACCGAAGACTACTATTAACGATTTTTAATGCATCCTGTATTGTCCTTATCCTGGTTGGTTTGTCTACCCGTGGCCCTCCTGAGGTAAGGATGAACTGCGTGCAACATTTTTGAGTGCATCGTTTGTCTGTTTTTTTAGTTTGAAAATTGGCCTGCAAAATAGATTGCTTAATGAAGTGCTAAAAGAAGAAAATATAAAGTGTTATCAGGAAGTTAAGACTTGGTTATCTTTGGCATATTTCATCTTTTCTCCCAATTGAAACCATGTTTTCTAATTGGGTATATAAGAGATGAGGAAAAACAAAACAGTTGGAAATGACTCACATCAATGATTGATTCCAGCAGCTTTTTCCTCAGATAACTGCATAGGTTAGCCATCTTATAATGTGACCACGTTTATGACCCACAGAATGCTTCCTCATAATAAATTGGAAGCCCACCTTCAAAATTCTTCACTTGAAGCCAGAGATGTTCAAATAAAATTATTTCTTGCCATTTGGTCTCTACTGCTACATAAAACACCTGAAAATCCAGGGACGGCTGGCAGCAATATTTACAAGAAACATTTTATAGGAAAGTTCTTCATTTTTCTTAATCACCATACATCTAGATGGTCTTTTTTCACCCAGCCAGCAAAGCTGTGTTCATTGACAGAGTACAAAATATTCAACATGATCAAGATTCATTGTATCTGTGCCTTTCTTTTTTAATTTAACAATAAGCCATAGTTGCCAATAAATATCAAAGTATTACTCAGCTAGAGCTCATCATCTGAGGAACTGTAGTTATATCTACTATTTTAAAACTGAAACACTAAATTTTAAATTGTAACATCTTTAATTTTGTTTTATAGGCTTATATTCATGATCTCTGCTAAAGGTAGATTGTTACTAATGGCTGTATCTAATGCTGCATAAGCATTTTATGGAAAATGTTTTTATAACTGAAGCCAGTGCAATTAAAAGAATAATCACTGTAAAGACAGTGACACAAATATCAAATTCAGTGTACTACGAGCACTCACTTTAAAAAAAAAGTGTATCCTTAAATTCACAGATGAATATTAATGATATGATAATTATCACTTGGCAACTTATTCTAATGGATTCACAGAGGCACTTTTTCTAGTATTTTGTTGGTTGGCTCTATAATGAAGTTGATAAGATTGGTGTGTACTTCAGAAAGAATGCAGATGGATAATGATCCATTCTTTGGTGTTGTCAGAAACACTGAGTTCATTCTCAGCAGATTGTGTTGTTATTGGCACAATATAATATAGACTGGGTTTTAGCCAGAATAGGATCTATCTATAGTCCTATATAAAGCAACATAAACTGTGAATATAGCCTATCAACCAGGTGTTATGTGGGACCCTTGGTGCTCTATGAGCTTGGTTACTTTCTTGCAGGTGGTTCATTACTCAAGTAGGCAATATCATCAATGCGAAAGAGCAAAAAAACTCCATTCTTTTCTAGTCCTGATGATGATACTTAACTGGGTAATGAAACGTCTGTAAGAAAACAACCAAGCTCAGAGAGCACCAAGGATCTCACAATTCAACCCTGAGCTACAAATATTGATTTCTATCAGAACCGTGTGTTATGAATAAAATCCAGTATGCTCATTGCTCAGTGTTTAAAAAAATCAAGAACATCCAAGGTAATGGAAAGACAGCCATTCATTTGTGATAATAATTTATAAGTGATACTTACACAAATATGACAATGTAACAGCAAGAAAAGAAGAAAGCTAAATATCACTTCCTTTATTTTTCCTGGCAGTAGATTACAATTGTTTTCCTAGTGTAGAATAATGAGAAAGAACTGGAACTAAATAAAAAAAAAATGGTGGATGGTTTTGCTGCATTTTAATTTGCTCTAGATCTTCTTGACTTATTTTTTTTATTGATAGTTCAAAGATAGTTAGAATCTTGGCACCTTCATCGATTTTTACCAACACTGTTTTTGTAGCACTTTTATAACACAGAGGTCATACTTCTCTGTTCAGCATCAATGACTCATTGGGAAGAGACTATCATATGAGTACTCATTGCTTATCATCAGATTAATATTGGGGAATATCTGGCTAGCTCAGTGCATTTTCATTAAAAACCAAATTAGCCAAAAAGGGCCATATGTCATGCAGAAGCAGTCCTAGGGTTTAATCAACCCAAAACCACAGAATGCTGCAATCAGAGGTGGTATTTAGCAAGTTCTAACCAGTTCTGGGATACCCAGTAGTGGAAATTTTGAGTAGTTCAGAGAACCGGCAAACACTCGTCTCTGACTGGACTTTTATAGTAACCTTCCCCTGCCATGCCCACCAAGCCACACCCACAGAACCAGTAGTAAAAATTTTTGAATCCCATCACTGGCTGCAATGTATAGATTAGAAAACTATAAAGTGCATGCTACTGAATGGAGAAATATATTATTCTGTACCTTGAAACCTATACATACTATATGTGAAAAATACCTTTTGTCTTAAAACAAGGTCAGCATGCACCAGTTCCTTTTCTTATCTTTCTTTTTCCAAAGTGTATATTATTAGTTTAACTGGTGCTCTAATTGTTGTGGGACATGCAAGTTCAAGCAGAGAAGGACACCAAGATGCTGATTGGTAATAATTTTTTCCCTTCCTGGGTCAGATGCGTAGCATATCATGAAGCTAGCAATGATCACGCAGAGGAAAAAATGTCAGAAGCACAGATCTTACTTGAAGTTCCAAAGAGTTAATTTGAGTAAAATAATAATAACTGGCAAACCTACCACTGTCTAATGAGAATGAAACAGTAATGCTTTAAGAACTCTCTGCATATTCATCTTCTATGGAATTGAACAGTCTAATCCAATAGGGTCATAATCAGAGTCTGCCAAGATCAAAGAAGCCAGAATGATGGGATTTTTTTAGTGCAATTCTATTATGTCTTGTGGAGGTGATAAGCTAAAGCTTTTGAATTTACATTTGATGAAGTAAAATGCAAATTTCATCTCTATCCCCATTTATGAAATCATTTAAAGTCTGCTAAAATCTTAATTGAGAATGCCATGGTACCACAGCTTTAACCCTGATTTTCTGTGCTGAGGAAAAAATGAAAGGGGGAAAAAAAAGTGAATTAACATTATCATTTGTTCTACAGAATCTAAAATCTGCAACCAAAATTTGAATGACACTGATTTCTACCATATTTCTGATGTGTTCCCCGAAATGCTTGTCTGAATCAGAATTTTTTTGTTATTGTCACTGTCTACAGCTGAATGTTAAATATTCTAGCAATAACTACAGTTACATCCCTATTTAGTAGAGAAGACCCTATGATTTTGTACTGATTATTTCAGATTATATTTTAGCCTTTTCTCAGAATCAGTTACCACTCCGTTTACATTATGACAGAGCAGCCTGTGAGTTTTCCCTTTTTGTAGCTTTTTTTTTTTAAAAAAAGTAGTGATATACTTTTATATGCTGGCACTATGTTGACAGAAAAAGGTGTTATTGCATTTGCCCTTCACATTGTTCACAAAGGAATTCAGGAAGCTAAAAGCCAAATTGTCAAGCAAGGCTTTTTTTTTTTTTTGTAGAGATTAAATGTAGGTGAAGGAGTACATGACATGAAGAATGTTTACAAAGTGGTAGATGTATAATATAATAATGAACTAGGTTTCACTGTTGGTGAAGGACTGCAAGGAAGTTTGCACATTAACACATGAGATAAGGAGAATGACTTTTTTCCTTCCATTTTGTGGAACTTGACAATTAGTGTTACATTTAAATCCAAACAGATTGCTATAATCTTAAAGTTTCTTTGTCTACAATAATTTATCTTTTTTACAGTAACTGTAACAGCTTTACAGTTATCTATCAGTATCGAAAGTATCTACAATATCTATTTATCATCTATGTATCTATCTTTCTATCATCTATCTATCTATCTATCTATCTATCTATCTATCTATCTATCTATCTATCTACCTACCTATCACCTACCTACCTACCTACTTACCTATCATTTATCTAGCATCTATCTTTTTTTTTGTAGATTATCTTTGAGCTATTGAATGGAGAGGGCTTTGTCCAGATTGAGCAAAGTAATTTTTATTTTCTATAAAATAATTATTTTAAGAATTTTTTTTCAATAGCTTAAAGTTATTTTTCTCTCTTGGGCTTTTGATATTTGTCATAGGTATTTTATGATTTCTACTCCAAAAATAGAGGGGGGGGGAATCAAGGTGGGATTATCATCAGTGTCAATTTACTAAAAAAATACAGGCAAAGTAACCAATCAGAGAAGGAATTAGGGATCATTTGCATGGGCCCAGAAGATTTATTGAGAAACAAATATGAAGACAATGGAAAATCAATCATCCCTGTGAGTCAGAATTAGCCCAAGGATTTCCAAGCTGAATAATAATTGCAAAACAAACCTATAGCACTTATGCAGATATGATTATCAACAAGTAATAAACTAAGATTTAATAACATAAAGAAAAAAGGAACAAATTATGGGAGTCAATGATGTCATTTGATTCTACTTACTCTTAGGTGATAGAAGTAAATCTATATCAATATGTTTAAAATAGGATGGCATCAGATAGATATGAAGTGATATTCTCAATCTATTTCCTAAGGACAATTTTTAGACACACAAATATATACTTTCAAAATTGGATCAGATTGAGAACAATGAGTCCTCTGAGAGTTTAAGGAACTATAGGAAAATTACCAAGACACACAATTAAGTGTAAAAAAAACCCTTGAGATGCATTTTAAGAGTCACGGGGGTGAATATTGGAATAGAAGATGGTTAAGAATTTAACCTTTAACCTCTATATTTCTTTTCCTTTTTAAAAATCATCCTGATAGTTAAATGCTATTGGAAATCACAACATCTCTCTCATATTTTAAATTACTTTCCAATACATTTCCATACAGTGTATAATTTATCTTGTAGAGTTGTATGCTGAATGTTTATTAGCTGAAGAGAGTGATACCAATTGGTAGGTTGAGATGTAAATGTGCAATAACTGATTAAATACCATATATAAATTATTTTTCTTTGAAAAAATATGCTGACTTCCTTTTTATTTTTAGACTTGTATCCAGTTTTTTTTAATGTTCTTGAAAGCTTTTCTAAAATATAATTTAAAAAATTTAAAAACACAAGACAATCTATGAAAAAAGAAGTCAAAAAACAGATTTTAAACCACTGGATTCAAAGCAGCTAGGAAAAGAAATGCAAAAAAGTCTCTCATATAAAGAGAATACTATTCCTCAAATATCACAAGCTAGTATAATGTCTGTTTGTCTGTCTTATCAATCACATTTGTACAGTTGAACATCTCACATTAGAGTGACCCTCGGTGGCATATTTTATTTTATTAAAATAAAACCAACAAATATATAAACAGTCACAATTATAGATGTATTAAAAAGGCACACAGGAGGAGAGGATGATATTAACCATCACAATATCTCGCACATCTCTCGGGATCCCAGACTGATAACCAGATCCTGAGTGATTTGTGGAATGGAGACTTGACAGGGATAGAGCTAATATCACTTCTGGAGGTAGAAATTTCCACAAGGTGGTCACATTGGCAGAGAAGGTCTGTTTCCTGGGACCCACTAGATGTAATTGCCTGGCAAATGGGACTCCCAGCATGTCTTCTTTGCCAGACCTAATTGGGCAGGGCAATGTAAATGGGGAGGGGCAGTCTCTCAGATAAACCAGTCCTGTACCATGAAGGACTTTAAAGATCCAAATCAGCACTTTGATTTGGATCTGAAAGCAGAGTAGCAACCAATGCAGCTTGGAAAGCAGAGGTGTAACATTTACCACTCTAGGGTTAATTTAATGCCCACATTGCTGCATTTCATAATAGCTGAAGCTTCCAGATTCTTCTGCATACTCTCTAAAGCACATAATAGAAAACTAGGATATGAGTGACAGTGATCCCACTGCTGTAGGAATGGCACACAACGGGAAGTGTGCAAAAAAACCCCGCAGCCATGACTGCCACATGCTCTTTGAGCAAGAGTCATGTGTCTAGAATGACCCCCAGATTGGAAGGATGGTAAAAAGGCTGTAACACAACCAGAGATGGGATTCAATTTTGTTAACAACCAGCTCTGTGGGCATGGCTTAGTTAGTGGGTGTGACTTGGTGGTCATGTGACTGGGTGGGAATGGCCAACTCGACATCACTCATTTAAAGGGGTGCTTCTCCTCGCCTGGCTTCTCATGACAGTAGGGATGCTGCAACGGTCATAAGTGCAAAAAAATAGTCATGAGTCACTTTTTTCAGTGCTATTGTAACTTTGAATGGTCACTAAATGAACTGTTATAAGTCAAGGATTATCTGTACAAGAATACAAAAAGCTTCTTTGCTTGCAAAAAGCTGCCCTAAATAACAATCATTAAATTAAAAATACCTACATTTTTAAATTTATAAATAAAATTGTTTTTAAAATTTAAAAAATAAATAAATTAAAAATACCTGCAAGCCAGAGTTACAAATCAGGCAGGGTGCCAGAGCACCTCGAGGAATTAAAATAATTAAAATGCAATGATAACTATCAGCAGCCATCTCTTGCTCATAAAGTGAAACCCTTCAGCAGAGAGGTCATTTAAGCTCTCCAGAAAAAGCAGACCCAGGAAAAGCAGACCCAGGAAAAGCAATCCTTATGTCCATTTGCACCACTTAAAGATACTACCTGGTCTCACTCACCTCACAAGATAACCAAAGGAAATCATTCAGATTTAAGGAAAGGTCACATGCCCCAGAAAGGCAGTAAAAAAATCAGTGGAATAATGGATGGAAACTGAACAAGGAGAGATTTAACCTGGAAACAAGGAGAAACTTTCTGACAGTGAGAACAATCAACCTAATCGTGAACATGCTTGCGCTCGAAGTTGTGGGAGCATCATCAGATTGAACTTTCAAGAGAAATTGGACTGCCATTTTAGAAAGTGGTGTAGGATCTCCCGCGTTGGGCAAGGGTTTGGATTGGATGACCTACAGGTCCTTCCAACTTCTGATTATCTGTAATCTGTAATCAAGTGGCAAGCTTGTATCTGCCCTCGATTGGAAGTACACCCCAAAGACAGTTCAGATAAGTAACTAAAGCAGTAAAGGAAATCCCCTCCCCATGATAGAAAAAGGAAACCACGAGGCAGGAAAAAAATTCAACACAATACAATATATTAAACCACAGTAATTTGTGTGCTTGCTGAAAGCTGAATAGGGAATTATTCCATCCCATAAACACAGATTAAACATCACGCAAGCACAGCGAATTAATCCTTCACCAAAAACCAGTTTTTAAAACCAAGAACTTAGAAAGGGTTATGTACTCACATCTTCAATGCAATTCTTGTCTAAGCAAGCCAAGAAGCATTGAATTTACTCATCTTGGATCCCCTGTCTTTAAAAGCTTCTTTTGGCAGCTCTGCTTTATTATTCATTATTTCTTCAAGTGCTGATTGTCCAGGGGAAATATTCCTCCAACAGCAGTGTAAACCAATCTTAAAACAACCCTTCCCTTGTTAAGAAAGTCAAGACCCCAGAGAGCTCTGGAGATGAGGAAGTCTGAGGCGTACTGGCAAGGAATTAATTAATGTGTGGAAAAAAATCAAAAAGGAGATTGTTTCTAACAACTTAGAAAGTTAACAGAGGTTCTATTGAATTGGTCAGAACTGGTAAATCCCACCCTGAACACCAACAGAAGTAGTTAAATTAACCGACTTGCTTCTCAGCCTGCTCCTTGGAAGAGGCAGCTTAGCAAATCCACAGAACAAATCTCTTTGGCAGTGGACTCCTCCACAGAGCATGCCAGTGCAGAGAAATAACCTCAAACAGTTCAAAAAAACTTATCAAGTCCATGAACATTGGTCAATTCCTGGCAGCAGCATGAAACCAACCTAGATCAGAAATGCCACCACTTGCCATAGTTGTGCAAGCATGGCAGGTACAGTCCAGGGCACGGAAGCATGGCATTGGGTGCAGACACTTATGCAACTGCTATCCTCCACACTTCTCGCAGCTGAAATGACCAATCACATCTCGGCAGTCCAGCTTCCATTTGGGTAATGGCCAAATTCAACAGTAACAGGTAAGAATCTAAGAGATGGGGCACCTTGGACGGACGAGGAACAGAGATAGAGATAATGGAGTTCCCAATCTTCTTTTTCCTAAATTTTTTTTTTGGGGGGTGCACCAGGCATGATAGAGTATACTCTTAATCAACATCGTAATTAATATAATCTTTTATCAAATCCCAAGATGGTATCTGAATTTGATAACAGATATTTCTAAAGCAGAGGTGTAAAATGCACGTCAATCACAGCAGAGTCACAGTGACGTAATCAGGATTCCCCCCCCCCCATGTGCCTAAAGCTGAGCATGGCCAAGGCCCATACTTGACAACATCTGTCCCACAGCCTGGAGTTTAATAGCCCTGTTCTAAAGTTATATTAATGGTAAAAATTAAGCCAGAACAATCTGTATTTATTCTGTGACATAAGGAAGAGAATAAACTCCAATTTCAGCATTGGTTATGCATTGAAGTAAGCTACATTTGACCTGAAGGTTTTAAAAAACCCTATCCAAGTTGC